>JAJPUD010006660.1:60433-124086 GCA_023553655.1 Myrmecobius fasciatus | reverse complement strand
TCTTCAGTCTGTTTCTCTTCTTCTGGATACTCTTCAGGTTATCAATGTCCTTCCTAAAATATGAATCCCAAAATGAATATAATGGACTCTTTATTCCTTGAATCCAGGCTTTTCATGATGCAGATTGAAATTGCATGAACTTCCTTGGCAGTCATCTGACACTATTGACTCATATTGAACTTTCAGTCTCCTAAAATAACCAAATCTTTTTTTTTCCAGATAAACCTCTAGCCATACCTCTGCAATCACGTTTTTTTTATAATTAAATTGTTTTAAACATTTCCATCAAAGTCATGAAAGAAAAGATTCGCCCCCAAAAGTATATCCCCCCCAAAAAAAGAAAAATAAAGTTAGAAAAAGAATATGCTTCAATCTTTCTTCAAACACAATCAGTTCTTTCTCTGGATATGGAAAGCATATTCAGAGTAGTCTTAGATCATTATATTGTTGAGAATAGCAAAATCATTCACAGTTGATCATCCCACAACATCTCTATTACTTTGTACACAGTACATTTTACTGTGCTTGAGTTCATAGAGGGCTTTCCAGTTTTCCTGAGTGCATCCTGTTCATCATTTCTAATAGAACAATAATATTCTGTCATAATCACATACCACAATTTATTTAGCCATTTTCTAATTGACAGGCATCCTCTCAGTTTCCAATTTTTTACTCTAAAAAAAGAGCTGCTATAAAGATTTTTGTGCATATAGGTCCTTTTCCTTTTTTGGTATTCAGGCTAATAGTGATTTTGTTGGGTCAAGGGATATGCATGATTTTATAGCTCCTTTGAGTATAGTTCATATCTTTTGATCATTTATCACTTGAAGAATGGCTCTTATTTTAATAAATTTGGCTCATTTTCCTATACATATGAGAAATGAGGCTTCATCAAAGAAACTTACTTCAGAATTCTTTTATAATTACTATTGCTAACTGTATCCCTCTGTTTATTCTATTCTCTCTCTCTCCTTTCACACTGTCCCTCCTCAGAAATGTTTTGCTGTTGGCCATTTTCTCCCCCAATATGCCCTCTCTTCTATCACCCTCACCCTTTCTCATATCCCCTTCCTTTCTTACTTTTTTGTAGGTTAGGATAGATTTCTAAACCCATATTGAGTATGTATGTTAATTTCTATTTGAGCCAATCCTGATGAGAATAAGGCTCCTTTCCCTTCTCCCTTTCCCAAGTAAAAGCTTTTTCTTGTCTTTTTAATGGCAGATATACCATTCCACATCTCCCTTTTCCATTCTCCCAGTACATCTCTCTCACCCATTAATTTTATTTTATTTTAGATATTATCCATTCACATTCAACTCCTCCTAACTGCCATAACAATGAAAAAAATTCTTATGAATTATAAGTATCATCCTCCCTTGTTGGAATATGAATAGATAAACCTTATTAAGTCCCTTATGATGTCCCTTTCCTGATTACCTTCTTAAGTCTCTCCTGAGTTCTATACTTGAAAATCAAATTTTCTATTCAACTCTGATCTTTTCATCATGAATGCTTGAAAGTCATTTATTGCATTGAATATCCACCCTTTTCCCTGAAGGATTATACTCAGTTGTGCTAGATAGGTGATTCTTGGTTGTAATCTTGGCTCCATTGCTCTCCAGAATACCATATAACAAGTTCTCCAATACTTTTATGTAAAAGCTGCTAAATCTTGTGTTATCCTGACTGTAGTTCCACTATACGTGAACTGTTTTTTTTTTTTTTTTTCTGGATGCTTGCAATATTTTCTCTTTGAACTGGGAATTCCAGAATTTGACTATAATATTGCTGGAATTTTCATTTTGGGATCTCTTTCAGGTGATCAGTGAATTCCTTCAATTTTTATTTTATCCTATGTTTCTAGAATACAGGACTGTTTTCCTTGATAATTTCTTAAAAGATGATGTCTAAGCTCTTTTGTTGATCTTGGTTTTCAGGTAGACAAATAATTTTAAAATTATTTCTCCTGGACCTATTTTCCAGATCGGTTATTTTTCCAATGAGATATTTCACATTGTTTCCTTTTTTATTATTCTTTTGGTTTTGTTTTATTGTTTCTTGATTTCTCATAAAGTCATCATTTGCTCAATTCTACTTTTCAAGATTTTCCTCAGTGAGGTTTTGAACCTCCTTTCACATTTGGCCAATTTTGCTTTTTAAGACATTCTTATTATTAGCTTTTTGTATTTCTTTTTGTATCACTCTCAATTTTCTTCCCAATTTGTCCTTTTTCTCTCTTACTTGATTTTCAAATTCCTTTTGGCCTCTTTCATAGCCTCAGAACAATTCTTATTTCTCTTGGAGGCTTTGGATTTAGAGCTTTGATTTTATTATCTTTTATTTATTTATTTATTGGCTTTTTATTGAGGCAATTGGGGTTAAGTGACTTGCCCAGGGTCACACATCTAGGAAGTGTCTGAGACCAGATTTGAACTCAGGTCCTCCCGACTTCAGGGCTGGTAGATTTTATTATCTTCTTCTGAGTGTGTGTTTTGATCTTCTTTGTCACTATAGTAAATTTCTATTGCCAGAATCTTTTTCTGTTGTCTGCTCATTTTCTTAGACTATTATCCAGCTTTTAACTCTTTGTTATAGTAGGGCTCCATTTCCAAAGTGGAGCGTGTATTGTTCCAAGCTTTTTTCAAAGATCCTGACTACAAGTATTCTTTTCTGCCCTAAAACTGCAAAGGGTGTCCCTGCACCATTGTGGCTGTAAGTTCTAGTGTGCTAAAGCAACAGAGTCCTTCCTCAGTGCTAGTAAAGAAACCTCCTGTGACCTTAGGCTTCTGGAAGCTACTGTTGCTACTGTGTCTATGCCCATTTCTGTTTTACTGGTTTCCTAAGGTCCTCTCACCTTACCGACAAACATTCCTGCTGGCCTTCCAAGTAGTCTTTGATGTCTCTTGGTTGAGAGGTCCAGAAATCATCAGTACTGCTGCTGATTCAGAGGTCTAAGGTCCGTTTTACTGATTTGCTAGGGCTGGGGCTAAGGCTATACACTCTCTGGCTTGGGCCAGGACTATGTGCTGGACTCCCACCCTAGTGCCACAGACCTTTCCTCTGACCTTCTAAGTTGTCTTCAGTTGGAAAATGTTCCACTATGTCTTTTTGTGTTGTAATGCTCTAAAATTTGTTTAGAATCATCATTTAAAGGAATTTGGAGTGCCTTGGGGGAGAGCTCAGCTTCCTGCCTTTATTTCACCATCTTGGCTTTGCCTCCTATTAAATTGCTTTTTAACCAAAATGTGAGATCTCATAACCATCCCTAATAAATTTTATTTTGTAGAAGTAATGTAGCATAATAAAAAAGAAGGCTGGGTTTAGAGTCAAGATCTGCTTTCAAATACCACCTTGAACACTTGTTATATTACTCTGGACGTAATACATGAGACAACTTCCTAAGATTTATCTACTAAGCCATTCATGAAGTTGGGTCTGCATTTGAGGAGTTTTCCCACAAGAATTAATCCACAAGAAATGATATCATAGACAAGGTAAGGTTTAATTGGAGTCATAAATGTTTGGATATACTTTTGACATGTATATTTCTTGATATAATTTTTTATTCTATATGAACTGATAGTATGGATATATTTATTCTTCAGTGGATATTTTTTTGCATTTGGCCAATTGTATTTTTTAAGAATTGCTTTCTGCTTCCAAGCTGTTGATTCTTTCTTGTATACCTTGTATATCTCGAATACCTAACCCTTCTCCCAAGTTCCAGTCTAAATAATGCACCTAGAGGTCTCAACAATACTTAAAAATCATTATATCCAACACTGAGGTCTTTTCCCCTAAATATTCTTTTTGACTTAAATATTCTTTACATGGTACCATTGCTCACCAGGTTTCCCGTGTTCTTAAACTTTGGTGTTATCTGCCCTGGATAAAGTACATCTATATAACTTTTTAATAATATGAAATGTTTGCTAATTTTCCTCAGCATTTTCTGTGTGTGTGTGTGTGTGTGTGTGTGTGTGTGTGTGTTTATAATAAGTTGATAGACCTGAGATAGACAGTCAGCAATGCTGTCAATCAGTTTTGGGCAAATGCCACCATTGCTCAACAGCCATCTACCTCCTCACCTCTCCACTTCCATCTGCGCATTACGTGATGTCAGGTTAGAGCTGATGGTAATTACAAACTGCTTGAACTTTTTTTATTTGCAAATAACTGGATGCTTATAGATTAATAACTTAAACAAATAGTAGCTTAAGAATCTGTGGAACATAATTGTTCTGTAAGAAACAATGAATATGAGGAACTTAGAGTAATGTAAGAAGATTCAGAAGAACAGATGCTAAGCAAAGAAAGCAAAACCAGGAGAATAACATATACCATGACCATAATAATATGAATGAAAACAATATTAAACTTAGATTAATTTCAGTAACCAGTATTGATCCTGGAGGATATGTGATGAGACATTAATTCCCTTTTTCTTGAGAGATAAGTCCTTTCCTTCTTTCTTCACTCCTCCCACACTACTTGCCCCTTCCTACTCAGCAGAGGATCTTATTTTATGCTTCACTGAGAAAACAGAACTCACTAACCAGGAACTTCCTCTTTTTTTTCTAGTTTACATGTTGCAAACTTTTGGCATCTTTCCTCGTATTCTTCTCTTTTATCCTGGTTTTTGATTAAGAGATGGTCCATCTCCTCAACAAGATCTATCTTTTAACTTGCAGGAAATACATTTCTTAGGCATTTTCAATTCCTCTCAAATCTAGCTGAAACTGTACTCTCTAAAGGTAACAGTGATCTCATAACTGTCAAATCTGATGACCTTTTCTCAGGCTTCATTCTTCTTATCCTCTGAAGCGTGGTGTCCCTCATGGCACAGACTGAGTCTTCTTTACTCTGTAAAGTTCATATTTAGATAAGTGTCAAGGTTTGGTTACCAAAGTTATGGGCTGCTTAGCAGAGAGCCTAGAGGCAGGACATGAAAGGCCAAGGCAGCCACAGTTCAGCAAGCAGCCAAAGAAGTTGGTTTGGGACCACACAGAAATTTCTGAGAGAGAATGAGAAAGGTCTGAGGTTAACAATCTAAGCCCCTATACCACATGGTGATTTTTTGTTTGGGTGTGTGGGACAAGCATCTTTCAGAATTTCCTAAAATGAGCATGGGCTGGATTTCTTGATGCCAATTCTAGTATTACCTTTGTAAAAACCAGCCATCTCATGAACCCTAGTTGGTATTTCTTGTAATTCTGTAAAGTTGAGAATAGATGAGCAGCCAGCCATTCTATATGAACCATAAATAAGAAAACTAAACATATAGATACAGAATTTAGTCCTGCAAACAAGGGGGAAGGGGACTGAATGTGTAATTTTATTGCTATCAGGAACCTCTCAGGTGAGGCAATTTCCTCTGACAACATCTGTCAGCACTTCCTCTGCAAATTATAGTCTTGAGAGTTTTCCAGAGCACTAAGGGGTTAGGTGACTTGTCCAGGATCCCAGAGTTAAATTTGTGGCATAGGTAAGACTTGAACCCAGATTTTTCTGGCTCTGAGGCCAGCTCGTTAATCCATGATATCACATTGCTTCTCAGCATTATGAAAAAAAATTCAAAATTCATCAGACACATTTAGTTACATGCATGATTGTTATAGTAATATATGGCAATTAAACAAAATGGGTGGCAGTTTCTACCCAAGGTTTTTGTATGCTCCTGTACAGTTAAGCCAAGTTTTTGCAATTTTTCCTTTTGCTCTGTTAGTTCTCTTAGCTCTATAAGCAATATTGATATTGAGTTTTCTTTGATACCACTATAGAGTTTTATCATCAACATCACACCTGTTTACACTTATTAAAACACAAGGACTTGTATCAACTCTTTAAGCTTCAGGACTTTTTAAGCATCTCCCAGGATAGATACTTCATGTACCATCCTGTTTTCATCTTGTTGTCATCTCCCAATTTAGCCCTCTCTCCTTGTCATACTTACCATCACATAAAAGGGGTCACACAAAATTACAATAATAGAAAGGCTCTTCAAGACCATTTTGTCCAGCCTGTACTTGAATAAGAATGTCTTTTCAATTTCTCTGTTAAGTAGTCATCCAGAGTCTACTTACCAATCTGCAAAGGAGGACCACATATCTCCCTTTGTAGTTCTTAGTAGCGCACCTGTCTAGTGATCTGCCTATTCTTGGCAATATTCTCATTAATAGTTGAAACTAAACTACCTCATCTTCACATCTACAAACCCATAGTTAACTAGTAGATACTAATCATGTTTAACATATTATCAACCAAGGGAACAGTTAAGAGCTTGCCTACTTAGCTATCCCTGGCATTATTATAATTAACAACTGGTGCCAAGTTATCTTTTAGCTGTTTGGAATGGAGTGGGGAACGAGGGAAAGAGACATAATAATAATTTACCTCCTCAGTTCCAGCCAGAACAATACAGAGTACCAAAGAGTCACACTGACTGGCTCAAGGAGGTGGAAGTCTCTTGTGAACAGCACAGTAGTCTTTTGATTTAAAATTTTTCATTTGGAAAATACACAGAGTTTCATTGACCTTCAGATCTGCCAATGCTTGAAATGCATAAAACGTAACATTGCCTCCAGCTCTCAAGAGGACAAGACTGAGCAGAAAATGGGGATATTAGCATGTGATCTGACTGGAAGTAGACCTGATTAGAGCTTAGACACAGGCATAGACTTCTGGAGCAGTTAGGTGGTATAGTAGATAAAATACCTGGTCTGAAGTAAAGATTATTTTTCTTTGTGAGTTCAAACCTGGCCTCAGACACTAGCTGTGTGACATTGGGTAAATAATTTAACCCTGTTTACCTCAGCTTTGCTTTATCTGTAAAATGAATTGGAGAAAAAAATGTCAAACTACTCCAGTATCTTTGCCAAGAAAATGTCAAATGGAGTGATAAAGAGCTGAATATTACTGAACAACAAGGCCACGTAAGCCCTGGGCATCCTTTTTTTTTTTTTTTTTTTTTTTTAATAAAGCTTTTTATTTACAAAACATATGAGTGATTTTTCTACATTGACCTTTGCAAAAAACTTTTTCTTTCCAAGCTTTTCCCCTCCTTCCCCACACCCCTCACCCCTAGATGACAGGTAATCTAATACATGCTAAATAGGATAAATTATGTGACAAATACAATACTTGTATACATATCTATACAGTTATCTTACTGCACAAGAAATATCAGATCTAGAAAGAGAAGAAAAAACAACCTAAGAAGGAAAACAAAATGCATGGAGATATTCACAGAAAGCGTTAAAATGTTGTGTTGTGGTTCACACTCAGTTCCCACAGGCCTCTCTCTGGATGTATATGACTATCTTCATCGCTGAACAACTGGTTTGAATCACATCATTGTTGAAGAGAACCATGTCCATCAGAATTGATCATCATATAGTCTTGTTGCTGTGTATAATGTTCTCCTGGTTCTGCTCATTTCACTCAGCATCAGTTCGTGCAAGTCTCTCCAGGCCTCTCTGAAATCCTCCTGTTGGTCGTTTCTTACAGAACAATAATATTCCATAACATTCATATACCATAATTAATTCAGCCATTCTCCAATTGATGGGCATCCTTTCAATTTCCAGTTTCTTGCCACAACAAAAAGGGCTGCCACAAACATTTTTGCACATGTGGGTCCCTTTCCCTCCTTTAAAATCTCTTTGGGATATAAGCCCAGTAGAAACACTGCTGGGTCAAATGGTATGCACACTTTGATAACTTTTTGAGCATAGTTCCAAATTGCTCTCCAGAATGGTTGGATCCATTCACAGTTCCACCAACAATGTATCAGTGTCCCAGTTTTCCCACATCCCCTCCAATAGTTATCATGATCATTTACTGTCATTTCAGCCAATCTGATAGGTGTGTAGTGGTATCTCAGAGTTGTCTTAATTTGCATTTCTCTGATCAATAGTGATTTGGAGCACCTTTTCATGTGACTAGAAATAGTTTCAATTTCTTTGTCTGAAAATTGTCTGTTCATATCTTTTGGCCATTTATCCATTGGAGAATGGCTTGAATTCTTATATATTTGAGTCAATTCTCAATATATTTTAGAAATGAGGCCTTTATCAGAACCTTTGGATGTAAAAATATTTTCCCAGTTTACTGCTACCCTTCTAATCTTGTCTGCATTCATTTTGTTTGTACAAAAACTTTTTAACTTGATATAGTCAAACTTATCTATTTTGTGATTAATGATGACCTCTAGTTCTTCTTTGGTCACAAATTCCTTCCCCCTCCACAGGTCTGAGAGGTAAACCATCCTACATTATTCTACTCTACATTGTTCTAGTATCATTCTTTATGCCTAGATCATGAATCCATTTTGACCTTATCTTGGTATATGGTGTTAGGTGTGGGTCAATGCCTAATTTCTTCCATACTAGTTTCCAATTATCCCAGCAGTTTTTGTCAAATAGTGAGTTTTTATCCCAAAAACTGGGGTCTTTGGGTTTATCAAACACTAGATTACTATTGTCATTGAGTATTTTGTCCTGGGAACCTAACCTATTCCACTGATCCACTACTCTATTTCTTATCCAGTACCAAATGGTTTTGGTGACCACTGCTTTATAATATAGTTTTAGATCTGGTGCAGCTAGGCCACCCTCATTTGCATTTTTTTTCATTAATTCCCTTGAAATTCTTGACCTTTTGTTTTTCCAGATGAATTTTGTTGTTATTTTTTCTAGGTCAGTTAAATAATCTCTTGGGAGTTTGATTGGTATAGCACTAAATAGATAGATTAGTTTAGGTAGTATTGCCATCTTTATTATATTTGCTCGACCTATCCAAGAGCACTTGATGTTTTTCCAATTGTTTAGATCTGACTTGATTTGTGTGGAGAGCGTTTTGTAGTTTTGCTCATATAGATCCTGACTTTCCCTTGGCAGATATATTTCCAAATATTTTATACTATCGATAGTTATTTTGAATGGAATTTCTCTTTGTATCTCTTGCTGTTGCGTTTTGTTGGTGATGTATAAAAATGCTGATGATTTATGTGGATTTATTTTGTATCCTGCAACTTTGCTAAAGTTGTGGATTAATTCTAATAGTTTTTTAGTTGATTCTCTAGGATTCTCTAAGTAGACCATCATATCATCTGCAAAGAGTGATAATTTGGTTTCCTCATGACCTACTCTAATTCCTTTAATCTCTTTTTCTTGTCTTATTGCCAAGGCTAGCATTTCTAATACAATATTGAATAGTAATGATGATAGTGGGCAACCTTGTTTCACCCCTGATCTTATTGAAGCCCTGGGCATCCTTATCTCAGCTTCCACTCTTACAGATGAATCAGGGCCCCAGAACTTCTAGATAATCAACACAGATTCATAAGGCTATCTTTGAGTGTGAGTGGCTCTTCTCTAAACTTATTAGCTTAAGTCCCCAGTGATGTGCTTCTCCTAATGCTCCAAGATTATCAGTTATGGATCATCTC
Organism: Myrmecobius fasciatus; assembly: GCA_023553655.1. NCBI lineage: Eukaryota > Metazoa > Chordata > Mammalia > Dasyuromorphia > Myrmecobiidae > Myrmecobius > Myrmecobius fasciatus. The sequence continues at coordinate 114,637 of JAJPUD010006660.1, read as the reverse complement.
ATCAGCTTTAACTTGTAGAAAGTAGCTTTTGTAAGTAGCATAATAAAAGTATTAGTTCAAAACTGAGCATTCCAGGTGGGCAAGGGAGTCTATTGTGTTGTCTATTGTGAATGTAATACATTCAATAGTATTTGCTAATACATTTCTAACTTCCTTTTAGGAATGTTTGTGTGTCTTGTCTATTTAGAAGGGATTTTTGTGTGTGTGGTTTATCTTTTTTTTCTCCTCTAGTTTGAACTTCTAATATCATTAATGTAGGAAAATCCTTATGAAGAAACACCCTTTACCAACGTGGGTAAGTAGCTATAGCATCTAATAGTGTTAGTTTTGCTTGAAACTGTGAAAAGTTGAGTGACCTGCCCATATATATCTCATAGGTGGGATTATAGCTCAGGTTCTGAGTTTATGAGTCCAGAACTCTCTATCTACTGTGCTATGCTTTTATTCTTGGCTATTATAAATTTAAAGATGTTATTTTGATGGCTTTTTATATTATTAGACTAGAAGAGTTCCCACGAATCCATGTGACTGATAGTTCTGAATAACTACCAGTTTCTATCTACCAATTATTGCTAGTGTTGTTTGTTGTTCAGTCATTCAATCATGTCTAACTCTTTGTAATCCCACAGACCATAACACATGAAGCCCTTCTATCCTCTACTATTTCCCAAAGCTTGTTCAAGGTTATGTTCATTGCTTTTATGACTTTATCTATCTCAACTTCTGTCATACCCTTCTCCTTTTACCTTTAATCTTTCCCAATATAAGCGTCTTTTTCAATGAGATCCTTCTTTTCATTATGTGGCCATAATATTTAAGCTTCAGCTTCTGTATTTGTCTTTCCAATGAATAGTCTGAATTAATTTCTTTAAATATTGTCTGATTTGATCTCCTTACTGTCCAAAAGTCTTCTCTAGTACAATTTTAAAGGATGGATTCTGTAGCTCTCAGCCATTCTTACAATCCAACTCTCACAATCACACATTACTACTAGGAAAAAAAAAACATAACTTTGACTCTACAGATATTTGTTAGCAATGTGAAGGGCTCTGCTTTTGAATATGCTTTCAGATTTGCCATAACCTTCCTTCCAAGAAGCATCATTTAATTTCATTACTGAAGTCAACATTTACAGTGATCTTTCAGTTCAAAAATATAGAATTTGACACTGTTTCCATTTCTTCTCTCTCTATTTTCCATGAAGTGATGGAACTAGTTGTTATTATCTTTTTTAATTGTTATTGTTAATATTACCCTTATAATTAGCTTTTATACTCTCTCACACTCATCAATAAGCTTCTTAATTCTTCACTTTCTGTTATCAGAGTGGCATCATCTGCATATCTGAGATTATTCATATTTTTCCTGGTAACTTTAATTCTGACTTTTGATTCATTCTGAATGATGTACTCTGCATATGTTAAATAAATAAGGTAACAACATACAACTCTGTTGTACTACTTTCCTAATCTTAAATCAATCAGTTAGTTGGTTCTGTGTACAATTTTAACTGTTGCTTCTAGGGAAACAGTTTTGGCTTTTAAAGCAGATGATCTGATTCTACTTTTGGCCAGATCTAAGTGTTAGAAAGTTTTTCCTTACACACATTTAAAATATTGTTCCTATCTCTGCCTGCTGGAATCAAGGACATGAAAGTCTTTCATATTCTTGATGACTATTCTCATACTCCCTCAACAAAACAAGCACCATCAACCATTCTTATATATGATAATCATATAGCTATTTCATTTAGCTGCCCTTGATTAGCAATTTGTAGATTCCTGCCAAACCCAGGTGCAAACACAACCTGCCTCAACTTAGAATCCAATTACACTAAAACTTTATCTAATTTATTCAATTACCAACCCTTTTTTTCTCTTCTGTTTATTTTATTTTATTTTTATTAAAGCTTTTTATTTGTATAACATATGTATGGGTAGTTCCCCAGCATTGATCTTTACAAAGCTTTCCATTACAAATTTTACCCCCAGTCCCCTCCCCTCCCCTAGATGGCAGGAAGTCCACTACATGTTAATAATGTTGAAATGCTTGACAAGTTATGCAAGAAAAATCCTATCTACAAGAAAAAAAGAAAATCAGAGAAAGGCAACACAATGCAAGCAAATGTCAATAGAGATCATGAAAATGTTACGTTGTGGTCCATATTTCATATCCCTCTCTCAGGGTGTATATGGTTTTCTTCAGTGAACAATTGGAAGTGGTTTGAGACAATTCTTTGTTGCAGAGAGCCATGTCCATCAGAATTGATCATCATGTAATACTGTTGTTGCTGTGTATGATGATCTCCTGGTTCTGCTCATTTCACTCAGCATCAGTTCATACAAGTCCCTCCAGGCCTCTCTGAAATCGTCCTGCTGGTCGTTTCTTGCAGAACAATAATATTCCATAACATTCATATACCATAATTTATTCAGCCATTCTCCAATTGATGAGCATCCCTTCAGTTTCCAGTTTCTAGCCACTACAAAAAGGGCTGCCACAAACATTCTTGCACATGTGGGTCCCTTTCCCTCCTCTAAGATTCTTCTGTTTATTTTAGATACTTTCCTGGTCACATATTTTTTCAAACTCATGTATGGGTTGGAGTGAGAATCAGGCTTAGTCATGGGCACAGGTAAAAGAAGAGAGAAGGTTGAACATTGAACATTAATTCTGAATCCTTGTTACCAGAAAATTTTGCAGAATTTTGCAGAAGATTGGAGATGACAATGAGGAGAGGAAGACAGAATTCTGTCCAGCAAGGAAAGGTTGGCACCTGAAAAAAGTTGGTGATACAAGAATACATATTCTTCTATTCCTCAGCAGCTATAAAAAATGAACTTCCAGCACCTGTATTAAGATACAGGACTAACTAATCTTCAGAACAGGGAATCCTTCTGGGCTCCTCTAGCTCACTAGCCCTTCCAGAATGCTCTCCAAAGACAAAGTTAATATATGGAAATGGAATTTACTAAGCAGGTATAGCAAGTTCAGTTGTTATAGAAGTATTTCTTCAAACTGGGGACATCCTCTCCTCTAGCACAAGATTCTCAGAAAGAGTGGGCTCAAACTTAGAGAGCACCTATAGCCAAGGGGTAAACTCACAACTCCTGGCCACTTTCTATTTTTAATGAAAAAAGTTTTTTATGAAGTTCCCCTTACATGTAGCTCTCTGCTATGCTGTGTGGCCAATGAACTTATTAAGCCCTGAAACTGCCTTTCTTTGGTGAATCTAATTTATCTTTCTGGGAGTGCCTTTTTAACTGCTAGTACACCAGGAGCAGATGCTTCAGAGACAATGCTATTGATTCCAAAAGGGAACTCTAGATCTTCTGACTTTTTGAAGTGCTGACCAGGTTATTACCTGATTAAAAAAGGAGGGTAAAGAGAGAAATTTGCCTTCTGCTACTCAACACCAAGAGCAATTCCTTCTCAGTCTTTTGCTTGTTGATTCCGACACCATGCTATGATGAGACACTCCAAATAGACTTGCTTTATTTTCAAAAGGCTTATTTGCAAGCACAGGCATTGTAGGACTTGGAGACTCATTGATTATTGTTGGGAAGGAAAGGGGAGGAATCAGACAGATTCTAGGTTTTAAGACTGAGTGACTAAAAAACAGCAGTTCTTTGACTAAAATAAGCAAATCAGAGATGTAGCAATAGTTTTTCATGGGAAGCTAATAAGTTCTTAGTACAAAATAACAAATGTGAGAATTTTTGACATCATGGCAGACTGTTGCTATTTGAGGCAAGAAGTCTTTCTAAGTCCTCTAAATCATTCTATTCATTATTTATGCAGGCAGTTCTCTATTATGTCTTTTTCATATGGTAAGCCCTGATGACCAAAGAAATTCTGGTTAAATATTAAGTATAACTTGTCCCTGCCTGAGTTGAAGAATAAAAACAGTTCAACTGCAACATAATTTTTAAAAAGAGATAAAGTAATTTCTGATGAAGCAATAAATATGGTACAGTAAGTTCTAAGGTAAAAATTAAAGACCAAAAGGAACCAAGTGCCCATACTGTTCCTTCTTATGGACAAATCCTTTCAGGATTATTTTTCTAATCCTAAATAATCTAGGTTTACACCATAATTAGCAAATAATCTATAGCATAGTGCATGCTACTGGTAATTACATCATGCAACAGAAATCTATAATTATAACAAAATAGGGGAAGGCAAAACTCCCAGAAATTATTTCAATGATATTCCTATTTTGAATTTGTTTAATTAAAAAATGAACTAACCACTAATATGGAATACTACATTATTCATATATAGGTATAAAAATGCTGCCTTTTTCTTATATGGATATTTGCTAAAAGGACGTTAAAGGGACATTTGTGTGAAACAGAAAAATAGCTTGCAGATACTGAAATAACTTGAGAGAAAAATCAAAACCCTTCATATAAAAATTCTTGGAGGACTTGAGAGAGAATTCCTAAAAGAGATGGGCACTGACTGATTGAAGAAATGATAATAGTGTAAGTTTCTCCCCCAAACAGCTAATCTAAAAAATGTTATTTTTCAGGATTTCAAGATTATTGCTAGGGACATTTGAATTAAACTATTTGGAGATCAGAGGAAAATTATATAATAGCTTTTTATGTCATGATTTCTCATTTATTTGTTCATTTGCATATGACATAAATGTAGATTTGGGATCACAAAGAATAGGATATTAACAAAAATCTAAGTTGGATTGGTCATTACTCAGGAGGAGACTGATCTGAAATGTTAGAAACCAAATTGGAAGATAGGGGTCAGTAGTGAAAGAATCTGAGTAAAAGAGAAAGAAAGATCAGAAAAGCTAACCAGAGAGCACCAGAGAACATATTTACAGAAGCCAAGATAACAGAAAACAAAACACAGAACACATAATCTGTGGAACTTAGAATCCACTTGAAATGAAACACATTGACTACAGTTTCTACATTTGATGAAGGAAGCTTATATAATTGGAGGAAAGTTACACTTTTTAAAAGACCTGATCAGAGGAAAGAATAATCCTTGGTCGTGGATAAAGAGTTTGCTGGGGAAAAAACACTCAATCTCCACAGACCTTCAGCTTCAGAAAAAAAGGGAATTTCTCATAATTTGTCTATTTTGCCCTCTACTATCCTTTTTCTAGAAACAAAACAAAACAAAACTGTCCTCTGCACACATAGAGGGCAGATAAGAGTAGTTTACAAATCTCAGATAAAAAGGGATCTGCTTTTCATTGAAAGGGTGTAATGCTATTTTAATGTCCAACCATAGGAGCAGACCTGAAAAGCTTAAGTCCCAGCCTTAAGATTGCTGACTAGTTGAAAAGCTTAACATTCTTCAGAGGTCTGAGAGTAGCAAAGAAGTCGATTTATCTAGTAAATGAGTAAGAGTAGTACGAGAAGCATTTTTATCCAGCAGGAGAGCAAAAAGACTCAGAAAAACAGTCTTATCCAAGAGGAGACAGATCATATTGACTACTTCCTAAAAAGACCACAGACATTCACATCTGCAATCCAGTGAATTGCCCCTGGACATGTGGGTTTCCCTACTCATTTGCCTCACTGTTTGGTTTCTGTAAATTTGTACCCACTTCCATGCCTCTTCCTCCCCTCAACTATGAATATTTTGTTCATTAGAGAACATGACTTAAGATTTATGTGTGAAATGCAAAGTTTTAATTATTCTTGCTTTTACCTCCCATTTAATAGATGTATTATGATGGCTATTTTTGCTCTTTGTGTTTAGTAAATGTTTCATGGTTAATGATAATGGTGCATTGATGAATGAATGAGAAACATTTACTAAGTGCTTACTATTTGTCAAGCACTATCCTAAGCATTAGGATATAAATTTTTTAAAGTCCCTATTCTTAGCTGACCAAAAATATATCCTCTACCAGCCATGGTATCTAAAATTCACATCTCTTGTTAAGGACCTTATGGAAAATTGTGAATTTTAATTGGGTTTTAGATACTTTTTTTTTTACATGGATGGAATACAGCATTAGGTAGCTAACATGTTGTACAGATTTATTTCTCTAATTAATTTGCTAAAAATCATTGCCCCCGAGATAAATAAAGGTGCTATGGGAATGGGACACAGAAATAAGTTTTGATGTGGGGGGGGGGGCTGCTGGGAAAGAAAAGGAATATGGGACTTCCATAAAGTATCCTTGGCAGCTATGGGTATAACATCCTATTTCATAGTTTGTTTATGAGCCAATCTTTTGCCAACTCTCAATCCCTTATCAATTGTCATCTAGAAATTGGTATTCTGCTGTTAAGCCTTTTGCCCATTAAAAAGTGTGTTTCCAAGCAGGTCAATTTCTTCTGAGGTCAGGATAGTTTGGGTGTCCATGGTAGATTTCTGATGTTCCTAATTATACTCAAGATGAGAATGTTCATCCTAATTCAGAAATCACATACAACAATCCAACTAAAATCAAAAGCTTGCTGTTATTTTTGCCTCTTGGATGTAGCTGTCCTATACTGAGATAGCTTTAAAAACTATTAGATACTGGGAAATGGGGAGGAAAGGATGACAGAGAAATGAGTTGGAAAAAGGATAGGGATACATCTATACTCCAACCCAGTTGCTCAGGTAAAAATATTATCAATAATGTTAATAACTGGTAATTATTATTGGTAATTAATGGTAATTATCAAAGCAAATACTGGCTAAGAGTGGTGGATCAGTGGAATAGATTAGGTACACAATACATTATAGTAAATGATCATAGTAAACCCAAAGATCCAAGCTTTTGAGACAAAAATTCATTTTCTAAAAACTGCTGGGAAAACTGGAAAACAGTATGGCAAAGCTTTTGAAACTGTTTTGCGACTTCATATGGGATCATGTAACTGAATGTGGGGGGGTTATAAAATTATAATATCAATAAATTTGATTTGTATACCTATTTTATAGAAATATATATAGGTTGTATAAAAATTTCTTGGGCAAAAAGGGGTTGCAAGTGGAAAAAGTTTAAGAAGCCCTGATATAGACTAAATTCTCACACAAAGATAAGGTCAAAGTGGGTACATGAATTACATTAAAAGGTGATACATAAGCAAATTAGGAGAGCATGGAATAGTTTAACTGTCAGTTTTATGAATAAGGGAAGAATGTCGACCAAAAAAGATACAGAATTATAAAATACAAAATGGATAATTTTGATTACATAAAGTTTGATTACATAAAGACAGACACACAGATACACACATAGCCACGCACGCACACAAAACAAACAATGCAACCAAAATTAGAATGAAAGCAGAAAACTGGGGAAAAAATTTTTTTTTACCATAAATATTCCTGAAAAAGGCTTCATTTTTCAAATTTATATAAAACTGACTCATATTTGTAAGAATACAAGTCATTCCCCAATTGATGAATAGATATGAATAGGCAGTTTTCAGACAAAAATCAAAGCTTCCTATGGTCATATGAAAAAATGCTCTAATTCACTATTGATTAGAGAAATGTGAATTAAAACAATTCTGAGGCACTACTGCATGCATATCAAATTGGCTAATATAACAAAAAAAATAATAAATGTTGGAGGAGGTGCAGGGAAAACTGGAGCACTAATGAATTGTTGGTGGAGTTACAAACAGACAATTATTCTGGAAAGCAATTTGGAACTATGCTCAAAGGGCAATCAAACTGTCCATACCCTTTGATCCAGCAATACCACTGCTACGTCTGCATTCCAAAGAGGTTTTTTTTTTTTTTTTTAAAGTATAAGAACCTATTTGTACAAATATATTTATAGTAATTTTGTTTGTTTGTTTGTTTGTTTTTTTTGTGGTGACTAAGAATAGGAAATTGAGGGGATGCACATCAACTATGGGAATGGCTGAACAAGTTGTGGTATAGGATTGTGATGGAATAATATTGTGCTATAAGAAATAACAAGCAAGCTGATTTCTGAGAAATTTAGACTTACATGAACTCATAAAATGAAGCAAGCAGACCCAGAAGAACATTGTACATAATAACAACAATATTGTACAATGAGGAATTGTAAATGATTTCGCTATTCTCAGCAATACCATAATCCCAGACAATCCCAAAGTACTCGATGAAAAATACTATCTGCCTCCAGAGAAAGAACTAATGTTCTTTCTAGCATATTATTCTAGCATACTATTTTTTCTTTTCCTTCCTTCCTTCCTTTTTTCCTCCTTTCTATTTTTTTTTAGTTTTCTTGCACAAAATGACTAATATGGAAATGTTTTACATGATTGCACATGTATAACATATATAAGATTGCTTACCATCCCAGAAAGGGGGAGATGGGAGGAAAAAAGGGATAGAATTTGAAACTCAAAACAATTTTTTAAAAAAGTGTTAACATTGTTTCCACATGTAATTGGAGTAAAATATTATTAAAATATTAATACAATAACACAATAATAGCTGATTGTTTAAATAGCACCTTAAGTTGTATGAAGCAATATTTCACTGAATCCTCACAATAGCCTAGTAATGTATGTACTACAAATATTATTAGCCCAGTTTTACAGATGAGGAAACTTTCTCAGAGAAGTTAAGTAAATATAATGTACATATACTTAGTTAACAAATCGTTGGGGCTTTAAAATTAGCTCAAGACTCCTTTAGCTATTATAATGATTTAGGTAATACAAACTATTTAAACTAAACATAAATTAAGAAGGTATAAATATGCTAGGGTATGGAGTAGGGCAAGACCTTATCATTACAGTTTGTTATAAGAAAAGAATTCTTAAACAGAATGGTTTTCATTTCCCCCTTCCTTCATATGACAGTGTGTGCTTTAGGAAAGTGGAGAAAGGGGAAACCAAAGAAGAGGGGAAAAGGTAAGATAAAGAAAGGAAAGCAAATTAAACTGGAGGAAGAGATTTGAAGTCACTCAAGAGAGTAAATTGGACTAAAGTCACTATAAGTATTAACATTACCTATAATATCTTTCTAGCATATAGCACATACTATATGTACATACATGAATGTAGTAGGTACATACATGAACATAGTCATTGACATATGGTGTAGTTAAAGTTATGAGTGTGATTAAGGTCTCTTGGAGAGTAAATGAAGACAGAAAAGCATCTGAGGAATGAGCCTTTGGATGATATTCAGTTAAGAAATTTGGAGGAGTAAGAGGAGAAAACAAATGAGTCAGAGAAGGAAAAGTGGAAATCCATAAAAGTATCAGCGAAACCAAAGAAAGAATATAGTTGATTATCAGCATCAAAAGAAGAGATGCAGATTGAGAAAAAAAAACCTGTTTTTATACCATAGATCACTGTTATCTTTCCAGATATTTTTGTAGAGTGATAAAAACAAACAAAACTATAGGATTAAATTGGAAGGAAAAGCATTATCAACTAAAAGAATTGTTCTACGTGGGGCAAATGTAATTTGAATGTGAATTCAATGAAGCAGTCAGATAGGTCAATGATTATAGCACCTAGAGTTAGGAAGAGTTGAGTTCAAAGGAAACCTCACTCACTTGCAATTTGTATGACTGGCTAAATCTGCCTCAACTGTAAAATAGATAGCACCCACCTACCAGGATTCTTTTGAGAATCAAGTTTTATGTTGGTAAAAATGCTTAGTACAGTGCCTAGCACATAGTAGGCGTTATATCTTATTTTCTTCTTTCAATGCACTACAGAAAATACATGAAGGTGATTTTAGTTTTAGAACCTCTCATGATGATCGATACTTAGGGCCTTACAGAAGAGATTAGTCACGTTGAAGAAAAAAAAAATACTAGTAATACATCGGAGTCATGGACCACACCTACTGTGTGCCAGGAGCCATGCTAAGCACTGGAGGGTAAAAAAACAAAAACAAAACAAAATCAAGAGTGTGCCCGCTTTCAAGGAGCTCACGGTTTAATGGAGCTATGTAAGGGATCCCATAACTCAAATAGCAAAGTGGGAGTAAAGCCTGGACTCCTTTTCACACGCCGGGCTACGAGTTTCCCAGGTCAAGGAAACATGGCTGGCTTAGTGGGGGATGGGGGCGGCTGGCCCGCTGGCTCTAGAGGTCTTGGAGAGATCCTTGGGTCAGCTGGGGAGAGGGGTGGATTCTGAGGCTTAGAGATGAAAATCTAGTAGAGGCTTCCTTTTGTTTTGTTTTGTTTGGGAAAATACCTGGGTCAAATTCAGAAACCAGGGATGCTGGGGACACGAGGGTGAGCGTCTACGTGACACCAAACAGCGGCCGCCTTTCGAACCCACTTTCCACAAGGGGTTAGATCGCGATGATGCATCCCATGGGGCGGGGAGGCGCAAACAGGGTAGTTTCCATCCTGAGGTTTCTCACGTAACATCTAGAAAGCCTCCCACCACCCATGTGGTCACCTCCTCTTGTTTTGGAGGCTCGCGTGGTCCTCCCTGATAGGCCATGGCTGGGCCTCACGCTCCCACCGACCTTAGAGTTCCCACCCATTCTGTAGTCCCCTGGCAGTCTCGGCGAATCCTTCCAGCTCCCCGCCTGAGGCTCCTTTAGGGATTGTAATAACCTACAAGTCCCACAATGCTCCGCGCACACGGGCGGGGGAGCGGCCGGGAAGAGTACGGGAAGGCAGGGGGCGGGGCCCCGTTGTCGGAGGGGAGGGAAGAGAGGGGAGTGGGGCTTGGCTCCGCCGCCAGTGGGCGGCTAGCGAGAGTTGCTTCCAGCCGCCTGACAGGTGTCCGGGCACGTTGACCACCGAGCGAGGGACTCTTTCGCCGGGCTTCTCGGGCTAGTCGTCGTTCGTCGTCGTTTTGCGCCTTGGTGGCGCGGCCGGGCCGAGGCGCGGCCCTTCCTCCCCCCCGGCCTCGGCCGCGGCGGAGGAAGAAGGAAGGAGGCGAGAGCAGCATGAGCCGCGTTGGCCGCCGCCGCAGCCGGGCCGGGGCATCGGTCATTGTGCAGCTGTGGATGACCCTGAGCTGCCTGAGCACCGTCGCCGAGGCTCAGGTACTTGGGGATGGGAGGGAGGAAGGCGGCCCGGAGACCCCCGTCGGGTAGGTTATTCCCGTCGCGGAGCCGAGCTCCAGAATCTTAGTTCTCTTATTGAGCATTTACTGTATGCGAGGATGGCGACTTCCCCGGGGAAGGAGGGGAGAGTGAATGGCGACCAAAGGAGGAGGAAGAGGATGAGTTACTAGGGTGGCTTTTTTTTTTGAAAGGAGTAGGAATAGAAAGAGAGATGGAGAGATTGTCTCTCTCCTTCCCATTGCCCCGCTACCCACAGCGCCCCCTCCTCCCTCCGTCTCCATCCCTCTGTCCCCAGGGGAGATGGTGACAGCGACAGTCACGTAGGCGAAGGGGTTCTCTTTCTCCAACTTTTTTCCTCCAGAGGGTCATAGGTTCTGGAATCGAGCCCTCTTCTCTCGAACCCAGTTGGTGATTTACCCCCTGGAGTTAGCAAGTGGCGTCTTGCCCTCAGCTCAGCACTGGCTCCCCATGCTTCGCCGGTGGTGGTGTCCACGCAGCGAGGCAAAGCCCCCGGCGGGGGCCGGTTCAGTCCCTGTGGTAGGTCAGCATCGGGAAACAGAGGTCTGAGGAGGCCTGGCCAGGCTGGACTGAGGCTCTTGAGGGTCTCCCTAACTGTTCAGGGGTTTCAAAGGAAGTTCTTTATGTGAAAATTCCCAGTATTGACTATGTAAGTTCTGTTTTTAGCGTCTTTGAACTTGGTGACCCATTGCCCCAAAAAGATGTTTACTTCTTTTTGTCACTTGAGTGGCTATTGAATGGGCTGCCACTTTGATTTCCTGGGCTTTGGGTTTTTATTTATTTGTTATTGTTGTTATTTATTTATTTTTGCACCTGCTGCAAAAGTGGCGAAGCTGCTAAGGGGAAAAAAAAAACCAAGGTGTCCCAGGTGGTCTTGTAATGAAGGGTGATGTGGTGGTAGCAATTAAAGCACATCGCCACCTGAAAATGGAACACAACTGTGAGGTTGTGAATGTAAACATGTGCTTTTGACATTATTCAGAGATTAATTTTCATGAGGCTTGTAGGAAGGTCTCCTTTTATGACTGCCTGGCTGCCCATAAAATAATAACTAGTATTTATATACCATATTGATGTTTTTCTTATTCAGTTTCATTCCTGACTACAGGTTTGGTTTTTGTTTTTGTTTTTTTAAATAAATGTCTGAAATTGGTTGTAAAGCTTTTGCTTACCTTCTTAGTAACATTTTTATTACTTAGATAATTAAATTATAATTATTAGATTTTATAAGGTTTTCTTCAGCTGATATCACCTTCATTTTGCTGTTAATGTAGGATGAAGAATATAATGAAATTTTGTAATACAAAATACATTTGACAGTTTTAATTTCCCAGTTTATAGTTATTAGTGATATTTTTCCCAATGGGAACATAGTTTATTAAGGATTATTTTTTTGTTTCTGCTCTTTAAAAAATCCTTTTTTCCCCCAATAATAAATATAGTGCATATTTTGGCTTTCCAATACAGGTATCAACTCAGAAGCTTTAGATTATGACTTTTCACATATCCTTGTTTATTATAAAAACAAGAAATTTGTAAATTTCAGTGTGTATGTCTGAACTATTAGGACAATAGTTAAAAAGAGATATGTGGGTGGATTGAAGTATGAAATATTTGAAAATTAGTCCATTAAAGCAAAGAAAAATTTTTTTTAAATGTAAAATGTTTCTTTATACATACAGCAAAGAAATATAGATAAATATTGAGGCCCCAAATCTGAAAATTATTTAGTTCAGTTATTTCCTTTCTCTTCATTGCATTGATTAGTAGAGAAAGTTTAAGTGACAGGAGAGAAATTATGTTTTTTAAAAATGTTAGTTGCAGTGAGCCAAAGGTATGAATTATGTCATGGAATTTGATACATAAATTTGAATGCTTCCTTTTGCAGTAAGAGGTAAAATTTATTTCTCATGGTGTTATAAATTTCAATATACTTCATTCTATTTTGTTTTCCTTGATTATAAATTAAATGCAAAAGTGTTTTTGAAGCAGAACACAGGAGTCTGTACGAAAGCTACTGTGAGTACAATAAAACTGTGACTCTGTAAAGAAGAAAATTGAATGTTCCATTCTGTCAGACTGGGATGAATTTTAGGTATACCCATAAATCTCTCATATTGACACTGAGTATTTTTGAAATCTTGCATTGGCAAAATTAAACAAAAGATCTTTCATTTGTATATATGTGTACATGCCTAAGTGAAACCCTTTTCTGTTTTACTCAGAAGATTAAAGAAAAGCAATAATAAATTTTGTACCTATTTAAATAATTTAAGAATAAAACAACTTTCGCCAAAGAGTTCTTTTCTTTCTTTAGGTTATGGAATCCCTTAAAATTCATAAATCATATAGTACTTTAAAAAAACCTGATGGAGTTTGGACAACTAGGAGTGGGGATAGTTTGGAAGTGGCCTTATAGCCCTGGGGACTCCTTTAGTAGAGAGAGCAATTTATCCCACTGATATTGGGTATTAAATAATAGCATTTTAGCTCTAGTTTTAATATTCCTGGATTATTAGAACTTCATTCAAGTCTCATCTTTAGGAAAGTGCTGGCTGGATGTTGTACTAAGCACTTAACAAATGTTACTTCATTTGATCTTCATAACTACCTATGATGTAGGTGTTGTTATTATCCCCATTTTATAATTGGGGAAACTGAAGCAAACAGATTAAAGGACATACCTTGGGTCACATAGCTAGTATCAAAAGCTGGATTTGAACTTGGGTTTTCCTGACTTCAACTCATTGCTCTAACAGCTTCTTAAACTATGAGTTGTGACTCTATATGGGATCATGTACTGAATGTAGAGGTCACAAAATTATGATTTGTTATCAGTAAATGTTTGATTTGTATACCAATTTTATCTACCTATATATTTGGAGTTGCATAAAAATTTCTCAGTGAAAAGGAGTTTTGATTTGAAAAAAGTTTGAAACCCCATGCTCTACCACATAACTGCTAAGCTAACAAGGTTTGGTTATGGTACCAAGAAAAATTCACCAGTGTAAGTGATCCTGACAAAAATGCAGTTTTTTACTTTTTACAGTATGTAGTCAGCTACATATTGGGATACATGACAACGTTTTTAGGAATAAACTGTTAACCTTTAGATTGTGAAGGAAAATGAGTTTGATATATGTGACCTACAATTTTGCTTTGTGAAATAAGAATTTCCTGGATTGAAACTTTGCATTGCATTTTGGTATCCAAATATATTTTCACTAACTTCCATATTATAGTTTACATAGCTCTAAACTTAAATAAGATTCTTTTCAAAAAATTTGTAAAAATATTCATCATCAAAAACTATGACTTAGATACTTTTTCTTATAAAGACAATAAATGATGTTAGGACTTTAGTTCATGATGTAACTAAAATAAAACTGATAGAAAATCTTGAGTTCAGAACTTTGAATTGGGAAATGGGTTTGAAAACTGCTGGGGAATAACAAAAAAACTCTTAACTTTTAAACTCTGTAATTGCTAGACTAAATGGATTTCCAGAATCTTCTGGGAATGTGTTTCTGTGGCAGAGGGTTGCAGCTGATGCTTTACTGGGAATGGGCTTTGATAGCAGACATCAACCAAGATAGAGCCCTATAATTTTGAGATACAGATGGTATCAGAGCTCCAGTTAAATAGAAGTATTTTCTATTTTCTAAGCATGCCTTTTGTTTTCCTGCATTTTCTACCTATCACTTTTTGGGGGGGGGGTTGGATAAAATGGTTCTTTGACTTATGATTTCATTGGTATATAAAATTCCTTTTATGAAGAAAATGAGAAACTCTTTGCCACTTCTATCAGTAAGCCTTCTGCAACTTTATATTTTACAGGATTATCCAGGGTATTGAGAGGCTATAAGGGACTTTCCCAGAGGCAGTATATGTCAGAGGCTGCATTTGAGCCTAGAACCTTCCTGTCTCTGTGGCGGATGAAATTTCTTGCTACTTTTTTGCTACTTATCTCAACTTGGTAAAATTCTATATATCCTTTGAGGTCCACTTCAAATGTCATCCTCTCTATAGTCCTTATTTCCCTAACTCTTGCACTGTTTCTATTTTCGTGTTAGTAATTTGTGCATATAGTTTATCTTCCAATTGGATTATCAGGCCCTTGAGAATAATTACATATATATATATATATATATATACATATATATATATAATTTTTTTTTTTTTTTGCTTTTTGCTGAGGCAATTGAAGTTAAGTGACTTGCCCAGGGTCACAGCTAGGGAATGTTAAGTGTCTGAGATTAGATTTGAACTCAGGTCCTCCTGACTTCAGGGCTGGTACTCTACTGCGCCACCTAGCTGCCCCGAGAATCATATTTTAAATTTATCTTTGTACCTTCATTAATACCTAGCATATAGTATATATGAATAAATGAGTAAATAAATGTTATACTCTAGTGTTTGATACAATAAGAATATTGAAGCTGGAAGATTCCTTTGGGAAGTCCTGAGAGTATTTCTGAGTCAGTGGTAGTTTATTTTTTATTAGATTTTCTTTAAAAATTCTATGGTATGTTAATGCTATGGAATATAATTGTTCTGTAAGAAATGAACAGCAGTGCACAACAATAATAAGTTTGGAAATATGTATACATATATTCGATTTGCCAATATTTTAACATAATTAACATGTAGTGGATATCCTGCCATCTAGGGGAGGGGTGGGGAGTTGGGGGGAAAAATTTGTAACAGAAAGCTATGTAAGGGTTAATGTTGAAGAATTACCCACACATATGTTATGTAAATAAAATAAAAAAAAATTTAAAAAAAGAAATATAAGAAAAAAACAAAACAAAAGAAATGAACAGCAGGATGATTTCGCAGAAGCCTGAAGAGACTTACAGGAACTGATGCTAAGTGAAATGAGCAGAACCAAGAGATAAAATACCGTACATGGCAACAGCAAGATTATATGGTGATCAATTTTGAATGCTGTGGCTCTTCTCAAAAATGAGACGATTCAGGCCAGTTCCAATGATCTTGTGATGATGAGATCCATTTTCACCCAGAGAGAGGACTGTGGGAACTGAGTGTGGATCCCAACAAAGCATTTTCACTTCTTTTGTTTCTGTTTGCTTGAATTTTATTTTTTCTCATTTTTTCCCTTTGTGATCTGATTTTTTCTTGTGCAGCAAGATAATTACATAAATATGTATGCCTATATTGAATTTACTTATATTTTTACCATGTTTAACATATATTGGATTACTTGCCATCTAGGGGATAGGGTGGCAGGAAGTAGGGAAGAGGGTCAATGGTGAAAAATTATCCTTGCATGTGATTTGAAAATAAAAACTTCAATAAAAATTCTATTAAGAACATTAGAATATAAAGCAGATATGCTATTATTAATATGTAATATTTACATTGGGAGAAAAAAGGTTGAAACTCAGTATCTTCATGCTATGTGCTCAGTAAGAATTTGAAGCTTCAGCGTCATCCTAGAATAAGCTGGTGTGGAAATACTAGTAGGAACTTATAAAAATAATTATGAAGACTTTTTTTTAATAAAGCAGTAAATAGCAAACATTTAGTAAAATAGAAAATATTTAACGTTTCATTATCCAAGGGAGTATAATTGTTTTGACATTTAGTATCCTATTTATTAAGGCAACTAACTACCTGACAGGTAAAGTTGACCTGTAGTTTATTTTGAAACAAAATGTATCCTCCTATGTCACTATGCATAATACCTCAGCAAAAGTCTCCATCAGGTACTTATTTATTATATGATAATTTTCAAAGATTATGCTTGGGCTGATGTTGCGTGAAATGGGCAGAATCAGAACACTACACAAGAACCACACAGTAACAGCAAGGTTGAATCAACTATCAGCTATGGTTGACTTAGCTCTTTTTAGCAATACAATGATCCAAAATAATTCCAATAGATTTGGGATGGAAAATGCCATCTGCATCCAGAGAAAGAACTATAGAAACTTTGCATTGAAGTAGACTATTTTCACCTTTTTGTGTTTTCTTTTTTCTTTTTTTTTCTCTTTTCTTTTGATTTTTCTTTCACAATATAACTATTATGGAAATATGTTTAAAATGATTGTACATGCGTAACTTTGTAAAAGATTGCTTGCTGTGTTGGAGAGGGAAGAAAGGGAGGAAGAAAAAAATTTGGAACTCAGACTTAGAAAAGTGAATGTTGAAAACTGTATATGAAATTGGAAAAAAATGAAATGCTAATAAATGAAAAAAAGGGAATTATTTTTAAAAAGGTTGTTTTCCTCTTCCATTCTTATCAGAAATACTCAGGAAAAGGAGACTTATGGGGAACTTTGCTTATATATCTTATGTGACTATTACTATCACGTTTCTCTCAAGAGGCATCTAATGCCCATTCTTTGTTCAACTGACCTTCAATTATCCTAGGTTGAAATCTTGAACTTCAAATAATGAATGTTTAAAAATTAACTTTTTTATGACATGAAACTGTATTTCAAATGTGCTTACATTATTTGAATAACTACTTATAGAGAATATATATATATATATTTTTTTTTTAGCTCTCTGGAGTCCTAGATGATTGCTTGTGTGATATAGAAAGCATTGATAACTTCAACACCTATAAGATATTTCCTAAAATACAGAAATTGCTAGAACGGGACTACTTTCGTTATTATAAGGTAAGATTGCTTAGAAAAACTCATATGGACTACATAAAGAACCAACCATATGCTCAGAAATTTAAATCTTTCAGCATTTGAATATATTCTTAGCATGAATGACAGTTGATGTTAATTTCAAGCCTTGGACCATATTAATTCTATCTATCTTGGAAACAGTTGTGTAATTTTATAAAAGCAGTGGACTGAGAGGTTATATTATGGTAGATTATGAAATTCCTTTGTCTCTTAATTTTCTTTTCTAGAAGATGAGGACAATAGGACAACTCTTATCACAGAAGTTTTTTGAGAAATTCCAAGGCACTTTCCTTCCTCCTCACAGTTAAAAACAAACAAACAAAAAACAAGACACACACTTGCCCCCTGGATAGTCAAGGATTTAACCCCAGACTTTACTCTTTAACATTTTGATGGGATACTTAAAAAATATAATTATCAATACTTCTATATTATCTGAGACCATGTACTGAATGTAATTTAATCTTTCTTTGATTTCAGGATTAGCATTGTGAATATTAGTATTATGAATATTATGATATAGACATTTTAAACACTTTGAATTCATGATCTCCTTTTTTTTTTTTTCTTTTTGCTGAGGCAATTGAGGTTAAGTGACTTGCCCAGGGTCACACAGTGAATTCGTGATCTCACAGAAAAATCACATGGTACATAACATCTTTCCACATTTTTTTATCCTATGCTATTCTTATTCTTTTAATATATTGGGTTTGATGTATGACTCATAAGGGCCAATTAATAGGTTATTTGAAAGCATTCAAACATTGGGAAATGCCCTCTTGGTACAGAGGAAAAAAAAGCAAACTGGAATCAGGTCTGGCTAGGGAGGCAAGGTGGAAAGGAGAGGAGGTTCATGGCAGCTGTTTGAAAAGCTGGGAATTCACTACAGAATATGAGAATATTCTCCATTCAACAAGCAAAGTGATTTTCCTAAAATGCAGGTCAACCTTGTTACCCTTCTGCATAATAAACTAGAGTAGCTCCTTTTTCCTTCCAGGAACAAATATAAAATCCTCTGTGTGTTCAAAATCTTTCATAACTTCTTAGCCCTCTCCATCTTTCCAGTCTTGTTAAACCTTACTCCCCACAATATGCTCTTCAATTCAGTGACAGCAGCCACCTGGCTGTTCCATAAAGAAGATATTCTATTTTTCAGCTTCAGATACTTTCTCTGACTGTTCCCGGAATGCTCTTCTTATCTCTATCTACTGACTTTCCTAAGTTCCTTCTAATTCCAACTAAAATGCCATTTTTCCCAGTCTTTCTTAATTCCACTGCCTGTGCTTTGTTAATTATTTCCTTTTTATATAGCTTATTTGTACAAATTTTTTTGCTTTTTGTCTCTCCATTTAAGGTTATGAATTATTTGAGGGCAGGAGACTCTTTTTGTATAGCTAATACTTATCACAGTTCTGGTACATAGTAGGCTCTTTAAAAACTTTTGAGTTGAATTTTCTACAACTCCTAGTGATGTAATAATAAAGATAATGGTTTTCTGGAGAAAATAGTGTGGGGAAACTTGACTGTATATTTCTTATATTTCATCAAGAATATTCTCAGTGTATGTATTGAATATTATATATTTAAGATAAAAAAGTAGATAAGTGATTATTTTCTCAGTCATTTTGGGAGGGATGGGAAGGAAGAATAAAAGTCTCTTATTATTTTTTTGGATTTTCCCCCTTTTTAAGATAATTTGAAAATAATGCTTCTCAAACTGTCCCATTTAGAATGTATTTCTTAGGTTACATAGTGCATATTAGGTTCAGGCATTCTTTCCAAATAAATATCCTTAAATTACAGTACCCCTTTCTTATATATTATGTGGATTATTGTGATGGTATATAGTCCCACTCTTTTATAGATCTCTGTAAAGACATTGGCTGACTTGTTCTATTTACCATTGGTTGTCCATTATTTCATTTACCAATGCTTTGTTGGTGATATTAAGATTTTGCAACATCTTAAACATTCTTGTAATCTCAAGAACTTTTCTGGAAGCTAATACTATTTATAGTCTCTTCTCATTTCCTCTTTGTAATGTTTTGCAAATGAACTTGTGTTCTAATCATTGTTGTCTTTGGTTATCATTTCTCTTTCTGTAAACAGATAAAAGCTATGAGGAAGTTTCTGGCTTCTTTTGGCCTTTTTCACATGTTGAATTTTTAACATTTTTAATTCACTTCAAATCAAGTCAGTGTTTTTACTTTTCTTCATTTCTCTTTTTTTTTTGGGGGGGGGAAACAACTTGTGTAGATAGATTGGGTTGAAATTGCTTCAGTCACATGCAGTGTTCTTTCATCTTCAGCTATTCTTCTAGATGTAGTTTTACTTTCACCCTTAATAGTTGATAATATGATTACATACAGATAGTTGTTTCTGAAATGACTACTGATTTTCTAATTAGTTGCTACCTGTTTGCAAGATTTGTTCAGTTTTATTTTTTATGATATCCTTGCTGAGTCAGTTTTTTAATTTTTTTATTCTGAATTTAAACACCAAAAAGAGTATTTTCATATGTGGAGCAGAACACAGAAAAAAAAAAAATCCTTCATGAAACCGAATCTCCATTTTAAATTTGCTTTAAAAAAAACACAATTTTGCCCATAGTTTACTTAACTCTTGTTTGCCCCTGCTGTTTTGAATTTCCTTATGTTCTTTTCTGTGCATTTAAAAAATGTTAAATGATCATTTAAAATTTTCACATCTCTATTGCTACTATCTCCTTGCCCCTATTGATTTTTTTTTTCTAGTCTCTTGATTTTGCTTCAATATTTCTTGCTGTTTCATGGAGCTGTTGATTTCTATTAATTCTATTCTAGTTTTCAGGATTTTCATTTTCTTGAGTCAGATTTATCACTTTCTCTTCTAATTACTTGTTTTCTTTATTTCTTGCATCATTTCTTTTAGACATTCATGTAATTCTCATGGAAAATCCATTTTTTTTTTTGTGTCTGTAGTTGTGAAGTTAGATATGTTGTAACTTTAGATACTTATTTGATGTTTAGTTTACCCATCTCTACAGCTTTATCTTGTAAATTGGAGCTTTGTGCTAGCACCATATTCTGCTCCTTGCTATATTTTTGGGTAAGGGGATTGGTCTTGTTCTTGTTCCAGGACCTCTGGATTCTTATGCTGACCCCTTCCATGAGTTAGGCCTTCTTGGATCTTTGAGGTTCAGACCCCCCCTTGGCTTGTGCTGTACTGAGCATTGTGCTGACCTAGCTGCTGCTAACCCCCTCCTTTTCCTTCCTTCCCTCTACCCCAACCTTCCCTTTTATTCCTCACTGTGGGGCTTTAATTCCCACCATGGGGACTTTTTCAGGGGAACTCTTTTACTCTTTCTGATTTGGGACACAGAACCTGAATGGATTCCGTGTCCAGTCTTTGGTCATTCTGATGTGTGCATAACTTGAGAGAGAGTTTCTCTGAACCCCCCTCCCACCCACCCCCAATCCTAGGCTTCTGGCTGACCTTTTGTGATGCTCTGGGACAAAAGTTTTCTTTCACTTGTTAAGGTTTTTCACTGGGCTTCTTGATATTTGGTCTGGTGCAAGCTTTAGGGTTTTTCTTGAATATGTATATGGGAGCTGAGCAGCCTGTCTTGTCAGCAGTCTTGACTGAAAGTCTGCCAACCCTTCTTAAAGTATTGATGATGTAAAGGTGAGACGTTTCTGAGTTGTATATGGTTCTTAAGGGAACAGAATATATAGGAGTTAGGCTTATCTTTGTACAATTACATAGTCAGCCCCATTCCCATCCAACCCCTCTCCCCTTTAGCCCCAGCTGAATTTTATTGACAAATATGGCTTTATTATGCCATATTGATCCATATTGATATTTTTAGGAACATTTGAAGTATAGGTAGCTATTTGCTACTTTTTATTCTGACCTCTATTATCTTTTACATTTAAACATAGTTAAACTGTTTTATGACTATGCCTTATATACGAATCTCCTTTTATATAAGCTTCTGGAGGACAGTAACTAATTTTTTTAATCTGATATCCCCAATTTCTAGCACAGTTCCTGGCAGGTAATTGAATTAAAGGGATTTAATCTGACCATTTGCCCTTCCATATAATGAAGAACTATTTTTACCCCTATCTCTAGTGTTAGCCCTTTTCTTCATTGTCAGTGTCTTCTGTTTATGTCTTCTGTTTACTTCCCTCTTCATAGTTTAGAACTAAAAGTCCATTTTAGTCTAACTCCTAACTCGTATATATCTCTTTTAACAATATTCCATTAAACAAACATTAGAAATTTAGTATTTTTAAGGTCTTGGGGTAGTAATAAGAAGATACTTATCCCTGTCATTACCCTGGCTATTGCCAGCACTCTTCATGACTTACAAAATTATATTCACAGAATTTGAGAATTAGAACGGGTCTCAGAAGCTCTTTAGTTCATTTATTCATCAAAAAATCTCTACCATAACTTGTCCTGCAAGTGGTTGTCCAACTCTGGATTGAAGAACTTCAAGACAACCCATTTTACCTTTGGGCAGCTCAAATTGTTAGTAAATTTTTACTGACATTGAACCTTTTGGAAACTTCCACTCATAATCCAGAATTTGCTCTCTGGAACCAAATGAAACAAATGTATTCTCTTGAATAAAAACCTTTATTTGCTTAAAGATGACTATTGTCTCTCCCCTGAGTCTTCCCTTTTTCAAGTTAAATATATCCAAGTCCTTTAATATGGCATAGGCTAATGGCCTTTTACCCTCCTGGTTGCCTTCCTCTGGTTACTGTTTATTTCTGTCCCATTAAGCTTTGGCATCCCAAACTGAATGCATTACTAAAGAAGAAAGCAGAGTACAAGGGAGCTATTATTTCTATAGTGCTAGAGGAACATACCCTTTTTATTGCATTCCAAGATAGCATTAGTTTGTTTTTTGTTGTTTTGTTTTTTGGCTTCAACATCACATGCTGATTTATATTGAGCTCACAATCCACTGAAACAATCAGATATTTTAATAACAACTGCAATCTATGCCTCCTCGCTCATCTTATTACTTGTGAAGTTAATCTTTTGATCTCACTTCGACTTTTTTTTATTTATCCCTACTGAATTTCATCTTTGACATTCAGCCCAATTTGCTCTAGCCTTTTGAGATCCATTTTTGTGCTTCTTGATACTGTGATCTATTGTATTAGCTTCTCTTTTGTGTTTTCTTTAATTTTGATACTACCCTCACCTTTATCTAAGTCATCAATAAAAACTTAACCAACAAAGGATCAAGTATAGGGCCCTAGGATACTCCATCGAAGATTCCTGCCATGTTAATATTGAATCATTAACAATTATTCTTTTATAGTTCAGCCATCTAAACTTTTTCTTGAAGCCATCTTGATTGCATTATTGCCTAATTCTTATCTGTCTTTTTATACAAGAATGGAATGAGCTACTAGATTAAGCTTTCCCAAAATCTAGAGAAAATAAATCTACATTTTCCTCATCTACTAGTTTTGTGTAATCCTCTTAAAAAAGGATGTAAGGTTGCTCTGATAAGATCTTTTCTTGATCAAATCTTGCTGGCTCTGTAATCATAACTTTTCTTTTTGGAAAAAAAAAATCCATCTCTTTAATGATACCCTTTAGAATTTTCCTAGAAATCAAAGTTAAGTTCATTGGCCCATAGTTTACAGATTCTGTTTCTAACTGTTTTTGAAGATTAGGACAAAATTTACCTTTCCTCATTTTTGTGATACCTCTCCCATTTGCCATGATCATTCATGTCATTGATAGTGGCTCAGCAATTATATTCTCTAGTCCTTTGAGACTTGAGAATGTAGTTTATATGAACTAAGTGATTTGAATCCATCTAAGTGAGGTAGAAGCTTTTCTACTGCCTTACTCTTCAGCTTCCTTATTCATTCTTTTTCTATAATTTTTAATGTAAAGGACTTCATCCTTTGTAGACAAAGTAGACATGGGGTAAGAATTAGTTTTTTCTCTTGTCATTATCATAGCTAGTCCACACCAAACAAAGGCCCTATCTGTGCTTTGATCTTTTTTCTCCCAGTATAATTTTAAAGACCTTTTTTGTGGTTCTTAGTTTCCTTTGGCAGCTTAAACTTCTTACAAAATTTTTACAAGGCTGTTCTATGTCCTTTTAGTTATTTAGGTTTCCTAGACTTCATCTTTTGTACATTCTATTAAAAATCAAATTGTTTAGTGAATTTCCTACTTAGCCACATTGATCTCTTTAAATAAGTCACCTTTTTCTTCCTTATTAGAACTGTTTCCCTGGAAGACTTGAGGATTTCATTCTTAATAATCTCAAATCCCTTCTGGGTTGACTTCCTCTAAAATATTTTTTACTCCATGAGATCCTACTCCTCCTTTCAATTCTTTGAAATCTACTATGCTAAAATTTAGGGGGAGTGTGTCCAGATTTTTTCTCTTCCATCCCAAATTCTAGAACAAAGTGGTCATTTTCCCTCATGGTCCCCATAATTTTTATTCCAGCAAGCAGTTCTTGTTAAAGTGAGAATTTTATACTAGACTTCCTTGTTATTTTCTATACTTTTTGAAGATAAAATTGGCAGTAAGCCAGGTCAAGTTATTAGATTTTTACTTTTTGGGGTGGAGTGATGAAGGAAAGAGATAACTGGCTAATTGAAGTCCCTGTTAGGGCTATATCATCCTTTCCCCTCAATTAAGAACTGTTTTCCAAACTCCTCATCTAGTGCATCTTTCTTCCTAAGTGGGCCATTTACTATTTAAATTTCTCTTTTCTTTTCCCTTAATTTTGAGACAGTGTGGCTGTAGTGACACATTGAAAACTTGAGATGAAGTATTCAAAAAAAATGAACAATTTTTTATTTGATAGCCTTTTAAAAATTGAAATGCAAGAGGGAGTTTAGGAACATTATAATAAAAATATGATAAAGAGTAACTTCACCAGTCATAATTATTTTTTAGCATAGATCCAAGATAATTTTTACTTATATATCTCTGTACTCGTCTTAGTATTTTTGAAAATTACTTGAATATTGATTTTTTAAAAATTGTTGGTCAACATACCTTTTTATATTTTTTAAACAAGGTTTGAAGATTCTTTAATATTTATTTTAAAGGTATATCTAAAAACTCTACATGATTTTTAAATTTTAATTTTTTTGGTTACGTTTTAAATTTTGAGCTGTATTCCTCCTTCCCCCCTCACCCTAAAGTATAGAAAACCACTATTTCTCTTTCTCTCTCACACATGTGCACACTATACATACACACATACTATATATATATATATATGTGTGTGTGTGCATATATGTATTTATGTAGAACCATACTGAACATACTTCTATTTGTCAGTCCTTTCTCTGGAGGTGGATAGCATTTTCCTCTGTAGTTGATTTGAATAGTTATCCCTTCCACATGATGGGAGGGTGGGAGGTCGGGTTTCAGCATTACTGAAGTCTTGAAAATCTGTATAAAATCTTTTTGGCCTTCCTTTCGTACAAGAAAAGAATTCTAAATTTTTTTCTTTTTCTTTTATAGGTTGTTTACATTACCTTATTGTAAAATTTGGGTTAAATATTTGGTCATGATCTCTGTGTTGTCTGCTGGCCTTTGCAGGCCATCTGTGGCTTTCACAGAACTCCCCCAGAATTCTCATTTAATTTCTCATGCCTGCCTCTGATATATCAAAATCTCATTGGGGCAAAGTTGTGATGTGGAAGGAATAATTATATTATAATGAACTCAAAATAACTTAGTTGTTCAGTTATTATTATTATTTTTTAACATTATTGCTGTAACTTTATGATATTCTCTTGGTCTGGCTCATCCACTCTTTGATTTGTCATGCAAGTCTTTCCATGTTTTTCTAAAATCAACCAGATTATCATTTCTTATACCATCTATAGTAATATTCCATCACAATCTGGTACAGCTCAACCTCCTTCTTTTATATATATATTTTTCATTAATTCCTTTGATATTCTTAACTTTGATTTTTCCAAATGAGCTTTGTAAATACTTTTTCTAGCTCAGTAAACTAATTGGGATGACAATGAATATTAATTTAGAATTGTCATTTTTATGAGGCTCTGCTCACTTATTCACAATTGTTATTTTTTTTTGTTATTATTTATTTAGCTTGAGTTGATTAGTATAAGAAGTACTAAGGCAATTTTAAACAAATGAAAATTTAATTTTAACTCTTGTCAAAAACTCCCTTTGCATGAAAGGTATATTATATGTATATTCTACATTTCACTTTTCCATCTCTACTCAGGAAACCTGAGTTCTCTTGTCTACCGCCCACCATACTAAGACAAACATCACACTTGAAAGATTGTAGTTCATAAGACTACAGAAGAAAGTTGTTGTTTTTAATTGAAAATAGGAGAGGAGGAAAACTGGAAGTCCTTGATTGTATACCCATTGGGCTCAAAGATCACCTGTGTTCAAATCCCAGTCACTTATAGTCCCCAGCATGATAGTCCCTTTAGTTTACATCTTTCATGGGCCTTATCTTCATCTACCATCTTAGTCGTTCCTTGAACCCTGTGTCCCTTCTCCCTGTTTCCAGATCTCACATCATTTTCTTTTGTTCTCTGCTTCTTGTCTGCTACAGCTTATGGCCATATTGGCCATATAAGATCAGTAGTTTAGAGCTGGAAAAGATCTCAGAAGTCATTTGGTCAAATCCTCATTTCACCTATGAAGAAACAGGTACAGAGAATCATATGACTTACTCAAGATCCCTCAAGTAGTGGAGCCAAGATCAGAGTCTAGGTACTTGGACTGTAGAGCTTCTGTGCCATATTATAGGATGGCTTTCTTTATTTTTGGCTGTTTGTGGGAGATAGCTAGAGCTATTCTTCAGTTTCACATTTCACAGGACAGCAATCTTTCTGCAAGAGGAAGACAAACTCAAGAACTATCATTGAGATTAGTCTTCACTAATGGAATTGTCTTCTCAAATCTAGTACCCTAGTTCAGACTTTCATTGCTTCTTGTATAGATTATGGCAATAGCCTCTTGATTGGTTATATTATTTCAAATCTCTCCCCTTTCCAATCCATCATCAGTACAGCTGCCAAAGTGATTTCTTAAAGCACAGGTCAGACCATCTTGCTCTTGTACTCAGTAAAGTATTGATTGTAAGATCAACTATAAATTTCTTTTAATCCCCCTTTGAAATTTGGCCTTAACACAACTTTCCATCCTCATTCTACATTAGTCAATCAGCAATAATTTATTAAGCACCTACTATGTACTAGTCACTATGCCAAGTGCTAGGCATACAAAGTTAGGAAAAAGGCAGGCCCTGATTACTAGAAGCTCATAATCTACTGAGGGAGACAACATACTAATAACTATGCACAAATAAGATATATACAGGACAAAATAGTTGCAATAGCAGAAGGAAGGCACTAAGATTAAGGAGGTCTGAGAAAGACCTCTTCAGAAGATGAGATTTTAGTTAAGATTTGAAATCCAAGGAATTGAAAATGGAGAGTAAGAGAGTAGAAGTTCAAGTATGGGGAGCAGCCAATGAAAAAACTGAAAGTTCAGGAGATGGAGTGTTAAGCAATGTTTAAACTTAGGGATGAAATTATTATAGTGTTGATGTCATTTTGTTTCATTTCTCTTTTTATTTTTGATTTTCAGTTGTTGAAATAATTTAAGATTAAATCATTTAAATTGTATACCATACCTTTTTCTCATTCTTTCTTTTAAAAAAAAATTAACTCAGATCCTTTTGAAGAATTGATGTTTTTATTGTACACAAACCTCTGACTTGGGGATAAGTCCCACACCAATAACAATAAACCCTACTTGTTTAATTATAATTTATCTTTGTTTTGTGGTGTTATTTGGTGCTTACTTTGACCATATTCTATACACGTTCATGATATAGGAATATAAAGTAAAGCTTTTCATAATCTAAATCTTTGGCTTCTTTCATTTCTTCTTACAGAACCCTGTTTTCCCATGGTTTTCCTCATTCTCATCTATTCCTACTTTTGTATTAAAGTTACGAAGTATCAGTGTGCATGTGTATTTGATTTGGTTTATCTCATCAAGTACTTTGTAGAATTTGTCTATCATTTCCATTCTTCAACTGATAGTGATTAAATTGGATGTTTTCATGGTAATTAAAGAAGTACTGTAGTATTATAATATGTCATGACCAGAAAATCCTTTGAAATGATGTTTCTTGTTCCCTCTGGGAGTACAATAAAAAACATTTTGTAAACAAATTTCTTTGCTTAAAAGATTTATCCCTTCATTTTATTGTAATATCCTCCCCCCCTAAAGTTTTGTTTATAATTCAGCTCCTCTAATAATATGTGTACTCATCAGTCATTGCAAGAAACTTTAGATTTAGAATGCTGACCATCAAATTGGTTTGTGGATAGTCTGAAAAATTATTGTGTAAGCCACAAAACCTTCTATCCTTTTCCTTTCACTTTTCCATTATTACCACACAGACTGAGTTTCATGGGTATCCATGGCTAAAAAATATATATATATATATATATATTATCAAGTGTTTATTTTACTGGTCATATACTTCTCTATAATTTGTCAGGTTGGGCCTCAGAAAACAGACTCAGTCTTTTTACTAGGGTCATACTCAGATTTCTTACTAGTATGATAGAACCTGCAGAATTTAGTATTCACTGGCTGAGACTTTGAGAACTCAAGAATTATCTATACACAGTGATAAAGCTTAAGAATTTTGACTTGGTAAATTATTTTGAAAAATAGAGTGGAAAAAATCTGTGTTAAATTCTTATTTACTTCTTGTATATATTTAGTTAACTTGGAAACAATCGTTTTAAATTAGTTGTTTCCAAAAAGATTTTGAGTTTAATTTGATATGTACTTTTTGGTTTTTGACTAATATTTTCTATTCTTTGTCTCTTTATTATTTTTTTAAAGGTTAATTTGATGAGACCATGCCCTTTCTGGGCAGAAGATGGCCAGTGTTCTATAAAAGACTGTCATGTGGAACCCTGTCCAGAGGTATAAAACCAAGTATTATCTTCCTTATATAAAAAGATCTACTTTTATATCAAAAAGGCATTAGTCTTTTGCATCATTTTTCTTAAAAGTGATGGATTTGAGCTAATTTATATAGTTTCATTTATTTCCCTTCTCCCCCTTGTAAAAAAAGACAAATATCTATACTAATTGGTTATAATTAAACATATAGTGTGTGTGGTCCTCAAACAGAGAAGCTAATTGCCTTTCTGAGGATTTGAGTAGTAATTTTGATTATATTATTTTCATGACCTAAACTACTGTGTTAATATATATGCAAAAGAAAATAATTTTGGAGTGACATCTGGTTCTTACGTTCAATTCTGAAAAGATATTTGGAGCATCCAAAACTTTTACTAAAACACTGATGTGCAAAGATAATTAAAAACAAAACATTTTAGTTTGCCTTTCTTTATCACAAAAAAGTAATTTTTTTCTTCCCAAAAAGGTAATTTTTTTCTTCCCTTAACTCTAGGTGTAAAAGATATGGTCCTATTTCAGTTTCTTCTTTTCTATACTTTTTCTCATAGACTTGGTTTCTTTTCCATAAAAATAAGAAAGCAATATAAAGAAGAGTATGAATAGTCAGTGGGGGATGGGGGGGAGAAGAGACCACTTAGAAAATTTGCCTCCAATTCTTTTCTTTTTGGTTTTGTTTTGTTTTTTGTTTTTTGTTTTTTGCTGAGACAATTGGGGTTAAGTGATTTGTCCAGGGTCACACAGCTAGGAAGTGTTGTGTCAGAGGCCAAATTTGAACTCAGATACTCCTGACTTCAGGATTGGTGCTCTATCCACTGTGCCACCTAGCTGCCCCTTCAATTCTTTTCTCCAAATATAACTGGAAGATGTGTTTTCAGCTTACTCATCTGTTTTTAGTGTTCTTGTCTGCCTCCTATTAAAAACATTTCTTTTCAATATTTAGATATTTTAAAAATATGTAAAATATTGCTGGTTATTTAAGTAGTTACAAAAATTTTTCTTTTGGTTTACTCTCTTTAGAAAATCATTTTGATATTGCTTATTTTCATAATGTATGTAAGTCAGAATTTGCTTTTTTTGTGTGATATAAAGAAAAATGACCAGACTTAAATAATTAAGGTCATTTTGTTTTGAAGTTTACATTCTGTTCTCTTATTAACTCTGTTAGATAATAAAGGTACTGTGGATTATAGATGTAGATTTTAGGAACCATTGAGTCTAGTCCCCTTTGTTTTTCAAGTAAGAAAACTGAGGCACAGAGAGATTAAGGTCTTGCTCAGAATCACACAGTAACATCTCAAGAATTCAAGCCTTTCTAATTTCAAATCCTGTTCCCTAGTTACTACATCATAAATAAATAAAGCACACAGATAATCCAGAGATTTTATTTTAATTATTAGTTTCATCTTCCTCAAATGGATTAGGGATGATCAGAAGCCTAAATCTAGGTCCAAAAATCAGAGGAAACCATGCTTACAGCATTATAAATTATTGATTCATTAGGCTGTAAAACAAATTAAAATCCCTATCTCACTTTACTCAGATTATATCAAACTAGGTTCTTCCTCTACTTCCATAGATTATTTCACCAACTACCCTTAACTCATTCTGTTAGATTCTTGTTCAGAACTTCATAAATCTTCCATAGTACTGGATATTTTCTCCTTTAGTATCATGGAGGTATCAGCATATCATAATGTGCAACTCTCATTCCTCATTCTTGTTACTTGACTGATCTGCATCCTTTTTTTGTTTTAAAAATTGTAATTCAGTACTCTATCATGATAGAGGTCACTTTGTGATCTTAAAGTCTTTGTCAGTTGAACAAAAGCTTGTAGGTTCTGTAAAGTTGTGTAAACTTTAAGTATGGATCCAGTGCCTAACTCTTTCTCTGACACAGTTAGATATTGCTGTCATTCCTCTTTTAACCAAGGGGTGTAGCCAGCACATAGAACACAGCTTGGAGTCAAGAAGATCTGAGTTCATAGTCTCTGGCCCATGACACTATATGTGTTACCCAAGGCAAGTCAGTTAACTTATGTTTGCCTTAATTTTCTTTATCTGTAAAATGAGGATAATAGCACCTACTTCCCAGGATTGTTTTGAGGATTAAATGAGATGATATTTATAAAATACTTATGTGAAAGACTTAAGTGTTTCTTCCCTTGTCTTTCCCTTCCCTTTCCTCCTCTTACCATTTGCTCTTGACCCCAGGTATCTTTATTGCTATTATAACCTCTTCTTTAGTTCTCTGTAGCTGAGTCCCAGCTGTAGTCTTTTTCTTAGTTCCCACATTGTCTTTTTCCCCATTGTCTCTGAAGATTTGTTGAGATATTTGTAGGCTCTATTTTTAAGAAATGCTTTCACATAGTGCGATCACTGATTTTTAACAATCAGTTATTTTTAAATTTTTTCTCGGTCTGTTTTTGCTATGAATTTTTTTTTAGTCTTTTGGCTTTGTTTTACTATTTCTTGTTGTCTCAAGGTTATTGGCTTCTCTTTGATCCATTCTAATAGTCAAGGAATTTGTTGCTTGGGCAAGGTTTTGTACCTTTTGTACCTAATCTGTTAATTCCCTTTCCAGTTCGTTCTTCCATGTCTTTTCCAGTTTTTTTTACTTCTAGCCCTCTTATTTCTCATTCAATTTATAAAAACCTTAGGGGAAAGGGTGGAAATTCTTGTTTAATCTCTTACTGAAATTTTAGTTGATTTTTGTGCCCAAGCTGTTTTTCTTTAAGGCATTACTTAAAGATGTTCTAGAGTTACTTCTTTGGAGTTTGTGTCTTGAGCGTATCTGTCACTAGAATACTTTTTTTATGATGAGACTTTTAAAAAAAAATTTGCTCCTTCCAGCTTGCTTCCTAAATGCTACTCGCTGTGTCCCCCCTTCCTCACCCCTCAACTATACAAATTCTTGACTTGGGTTGGGGGTCTGAACAATAGTAGATTGCTGCTGGAATCAGCCACTGTCAGCAATCTAGAAGCTCCTAATGGTTCAGAGGGACATAATTGTAGGCTTCCCTTTCATCTGGAATTCCTGTCATGGTATTTCTCTGCAGTTTTCATTGAAACTGGGCTAGAAGTTGAAACTGAGACCCTCTTCTGTATCTCCAATTAGAATTACACTGCTGCTTGCTTTGTTCCCCTCATGGTATACCGTCTAGGCCTGTGATCCTTCCCTACCACCTAATTCCATGAATGGTCATAAGTCCCCTCCTAATTCCACCCTGGGTCTGTGGCCCAGAACTGCATAGGGAGTAATAAAACTGCCATATGGTACCTCTCCTCATAATCCTGCTTACAATACAAGTCTGGGGTCTCCTTTTGAAGGTCTCTTAAGGGCCTCTCATTTGTGCTGGAGTGCTCTTTAAGACCACCCCCTATACTCCTCTTCAGATCTCTCCATCACCAATATCCTCAGACTTTTCTGTTTAGCTGTGCCAGCTTGGACTTGAAAAGTCACTGATGACTTTTTCTTGAATTTTCCTCTGAGGATTTAATTTGGTGTATTAACTAGATCCCTTTGGAAGATTTGGAGGATGAGCTCATTATGTTTGATTTTGCTATCAGAATAGCATTGAATTTTACCCAAAATGCTCCCCAAAAATATTTTTAAAAATCACTAATAATTCATAGATCTGTTCATTTGGGTCTAAAAACTGTCATAATAGCTTTATGAAGAAATCTTAGAACTGAATTTACTGGATTAAATTTTCTGAATTTTCTCTTTATTCTTTATGTGTTGTGCTTCTTTAGTTAGTAAATTATAGCTTTGGTAAATTATTAAATTGAGATCACTAGTACCAACTAATTAATTTCTCACAGCAAAAATATCTAGTAATAAAATAAAAGTAAATAAAAATTGGCTAGGCACCATGCCCTATTGAAAGAAGAGCCAATGTCAGGGTTAGGAAGATCTTGGCTCAAGTTCAGCTTTTGATTCTTACTTACTTGATGATCCTGACCAAATCACTTAATTTCATAGTATCTCAGATAACTCTCAAAGACTATAAGTTGCACAGTAGTAACTTAAGTCTGTTGGTAGAGTTTCTTCACTGAGTTCCCTACACTTACAAAATAATAGATCCAAACAAAAAATAAAATATTTAAGAAACTCTCAGCTTCTTTAGATTTCCAAAATGTTGAGAGGGTGGTTTAAATGGCTCCACCTTTTAGCAAGACACTGAGTATTTATAAATAAAATCAAAAGTTCAAATATGATAAAGGAAATCTATTAGAAAGAATTTTAGGCCTTGTAACTACTTTATGCTCTTAATTATATCAGTCACCTCTCCAACTTGTACATTTCTAAATGAGAAATTATACTACCTGTTTTACTTCAGGAGATGACAGTGGAACATTATTATAATGGATATAAATTTGATCCCTTCAAATGAAAAAAGTGCTTTTTGAATTTTGGATTACATGCTATTGATGACTTGAACCATACATATTTTTTTAAAAATTTAAGAATTTAATATACCCTTTCCCCCCCTCTTTTCAGAGCAAAGTTCCAATGGGAATTAAAGCTGGGAGTTCTAATAAGGTGAGTCATTTCTTTTCCTCTGAACTATTTTTTTCATTGAGTGAAATCTATCACTTACCTACTAGTAATAGTGACAACTTTTGTGATTTACAAAATTAATGGAGAGTAGAGAAGTTTTGCTTCATGTTTCTGTTACATATCATACATACATGCAAACCATAAGAATAATTCTGTAGGCATAAAGGCAGGGATTTGCCTGAGTTCACCTCCAGATCCCTTTAAATAATGACTCTAAACAAATTTTAGAACAGCAGCACCCACAGAAAGTCAAAATGAAACTATTTTCCAGCTCAAGACAACTTAACTTAGAAAGTTGGCAGGTTTTCCTCAGGATGCATAACATGGACCACACCAATGCAGACTAGCCCCAGCAAACAGTCCTTGAAGTGATTGAATCAGTGGTAGCAGTGGAACTTTTTAGCCCTCTCAGTCCACAGATGATAAGGATAGAGGACAATGGGTCAGAAAGAGATTTATTTACATTTGAATTTAGTTTCAGGCCTTGGAAGAGGTCAAAGAGGATTTTAAAAATCAAGTAAGAGAAATAGAGGGAAAGTTGGGAAATGAGTGATGCAAAACAATCATAAAAAACGAGTTGGAACAGCTTGGAGAAGGCACAAAAAAATTTGAAGAAAATAATACCTTAAAAAACAGACTAGGTCAAATGGTAAAAGAGGGCAAAAACCCAATGAAGAGAAGAATGCTTTCAAAAGCAGAATTGGCGAAATGGAAAAGAAGGTATGAAAGCTCACTAAAGAAAATAATTCCTTAAAAGTTAGAATTGGGCAAGTGGAAGCTAATGATGTTAAATAAGACATCAAAAAACAATGAAAATAGCAAAAGAACGAAAAAACAAGAAATAATTGTTATTGTAAAAAAAAGTTTTTACAGTGAGTTTCTCTGATAAAGAATTCATTTCTCAAATATTGATAAATGGTTGAAGAATATGAAAAGGCAATTTTCAGACGAAGTAATCAAAACTATCTAGTCATATAAAACAAACGCTCTATATCAGTGGTTCTCAAACTTTTTTCATTGTCTTTATAGTATTAAAAATTGAGAATCTGTCCAAAGAATTTTTATTTATGTGGTTTGTATTTATAGATATTTTACCATGTTAGAAATAAAAACTGATTTTAAATTTGTAGACCCTCTGAAAGGATTTCAGAGATCTCTAGGATTCTCTGAACCATATTTTGAGAATCATTATTCTAAATCACTACTAATGAGAGAAATGCAACTCTGAACTACTATCTTACACCTGTCAGATTGGCTAATATGACAGGAAAGGAAAATGACAAATGTTGGAGGGGATGTGGAAAAATTAAAACATTAATGTACTATTGGTGAATTTGTATACTGATGCACCAATTCTGGAGAACAATTTGGAACTATAGCCAAAAGACTATAAAACCATACATACTCTTTGCCCAAGCAATACCACTACTAGATCTGTATACCAGCGAGAAGGGGGGGAGGGAGGGCCTATGTACAGAATTATTTATAGTAGCTATTAGAGTGGTGGCAAAGAATTAGAAAATTGAATGGATATCCATCAATTGGAAAATAGCTAAAGAAGTTTTTGTATGTGATTGTGATGAAATACTATTATGCTTTAATAAATGATGAGCAGGATGTTCTCAGAAAAAAAAAACATGAAAAGATTTGGATACAAATGTGAATAGATACAAAGTGAAATGAGCAGAACCAGTATATTCTACTCGGTAATAGCAATTTTGTATGATTTATTGTGAATAATTTAATTCTTCTCAGCAATAGAACGATCTAAAATAGTTCTAAAGGATTTATAATGAAAGGTGCTGTCTTTTCTCCAGAGAAAGAACTGGTAGAACCTGAATGCTGATCAAAGTTACTTGTTCTTTGATTTATTTTTCTTGTGTGTGTTTTTTTTTTCTTTTTTTTTTTTGTCTGTGCTTTCTTTCACAGAATGACTTACATGGAAATGTATTTTGTATGATTAGACATTTGTAATTTATGTCAGATTGTTGCCTTCTCAATGAGAAGGGGAAGAAGGGAGAGAATTTGGAACTCAAAATTGAGGGGGAAAATGATTTAAAAATTTACATGTAATTGGGAAAAAATACAAGTTGTTAAATAAGATTTTTTAAAGATCGATTTTGTCCCATAAAACTAGCTCCTTGTAAACAGTGATCATATTTAGTGGAAATAATGTGATTGCCATTTTTCCTTAAATGGTATAAGGTTTCTGAAATTACTCAGACTTGACATTCTGTCACCCCTTTAAAAGATTTTACTATACTTTGCTGAACTCAGTTTTATTCATTTTTATATTGGGCACTTTACCAACTCAGTAGGTATTCCCTGTCATCTAGATCTTCCATAATAAAACCTGGCATTTCCAAGGTTAAGTTGTAATCAATAGTAAATAATTGTAAATATCTTTTGAGCAAGGTACTCCAGATGGATGCAATATATAGAATTTCCAAGAATTTCTAATTATTTACTTTTCTATTTTCCACTTGAACTCTACCTGGTTTAAGGCAATCAGTTTTATTTTTCCCTAGAAAGTAAAATGTCCTCCACCCTAATCTCTGTAATGTGAACATTTACTTTTAAAATTGGGCCAGAACTATGTCAGTTGATAGGATTAGCAAGATAAGCCTGTATTTTGTCGCAAGTTTTGATTAACTTTGTTAATCAAAGATTTTGCTTATAGGATGATAATAAATTCAGTTCTGTCATTCTGTACAACTTATTCTGGTTTGAATATATTTTAAATTTGTTTTAAAAAGTTAAGTAATGATTGCTAAATTTACCTATGGATTTTATTACAGTATTCAAAAGCAGCAAATCATACCAAAGAAATAGAAGACTGTGAGCAAGCTAATAAACTGGGAGCTGTTAATAGCACATTGAGGCAAGTTACATTTAAGTAGCATTACTTTTTTTTATATCAGAAATCTATTTTTTCTTGTGATGTATGCAGGAATTTTTGTCAAGCTTTAATGAAGGTTCCTTTTAAAATGCCAACTAACACTTAAGAATGGCAGAAGTTACAAAATACCTAATAACATTCCTTTGGTCTGCTTTTGTGTGTGTTTATATGTGTGAGTGTATGTATGTACATACATGCATATATATACATGTGTATATGTTTTGACTAAAATATGAATTCTAGCTAATTGTTTAGATTAGCTGCAAAAGTCCCAATCTGTTTCACTGGGACCAGTAGGTGGCAGCAGTAGTTTAGTCCAAAGATTTCTTTTCAGCAGTGGTTAGAGAAGCCAGCTAGATTAGAAAAGTCCTTAGTTCACAAATAGAACAAATTGCCAAGTTAGCAAGAGGGCTTTAGCAGGTTAAAAAGGAAGAAAAGACTAGTAAGTAATGTTAAATTCTAAAGCATTAAGTTATTGGAATTGAGTATCAGCAGATCAACAAAAAAACGAACAATCAAAAAAGATTTAAGTACCTGTTATGTGCCACACCATGTGAGAGGTGCTAGGGCTCCAAATATAAAGGGCTTACATCCTAAATGGGAAGACACCAAGAATATATAAAAGTATGTGCAGAATAAATAAATAATGAGGGCCTAATAAGTGCTGTGGTTCTGAATGGAGAGAGGGGGTCAGATGACAAAGATTACAGAGGTATTACCAGCAAAATTTGTCGACTAATTGGAATTGTATCAAGTAAGGAAGCTCAGAGAGCCAAGGATGATGATGTGGTGATAAATTTGGGAGACTGGAACGATGTGGTCCATATAATAAGTTCCTGGGAAGTGCCAGGTATTGGTACTATTTATTAGGTACAAAATATACAAAAACAAAGAATCTCTCCTTTAAATGAACTTAACTTTTAATGGGGTAGAAAAGTATAAAAAAGTATAAATATAAAATTAGTAAATATAAATATATGCAAAATGCTTCCATGCCACATAGTTTTGGAGGAAGCGTATCAGTCATCAGGATCATAAAAGGCTTCTTTATGCAGAATATTTTTCATGATCATTTAAGATGAATCTTAAAGGAAAAGCTGGATTTTGAAGCATATGTAAGGAGAGCTCACATTCCATTTGTGTAAAGGACAGTGGTAGTAACAAAGACATGTAGATGGCAGACAGAATGTCATAATTGAAGAATAGAGATGATGACCATTTTGTCTAGATTGTATGGTAAAGGTAGTACTGTACTACATTAGTGTTAGAGAGGTAGGTTAAGACCATATTATGTAGAGCCTTAAAAGCTAAATAGAGGAGTTTACATTTAAGTACAACAGAAATATGCTCAAGTTTGTGGTGTAGGATAATTACAGTCTGCATTTTGGATTAGAGTGGGGTCAGGTTTCAGATAGAGAAACCAGTTAGGAGACTAATACACTATTGAGAAATGATCAGGGCCTGAACTAAGTTATTTGCTGTGGGAGTATGGAGAAAGAATTGGAGGCAGGAGAATGTTATGAAAGGACAAACGGCAAGATTTGGCAACTGTTTGGATATGTGGGGTGAAGGAGAGTGATGATGCTATTAATAGAAACAGGAAAGTTTGGAGAAACAAAGCACTTGGAAGGAAAAATGAGTTCAGTTTTAAAATTTCTTAAAATGAGTTTAAGGTATTTCTGGTGCATCTGTTTTGAAATGTCTAATAGGTCACCAGCCCTGAAGTCAGGAAGACCTGAGTTCAAATCTGGTCTCAGATACTTAACATTCTCTAGTTGTGTGACCCTGGGCAAGTCACTTAACCTCAATTGCCTCAGCAAAAAGCAAAAAAAAAAAAAAGAAATGTCTAATAGGTGATGAGTAATGGAACAGATTGGAGCCCAGGGGAAAGATTGGGAATGGAAATGTAGACCTTTAAGTGATCTGCATAAAAACTATAGTAAACTGCTTGGCAGTTTTTGAGTATAGAATATTTACAATAGAAGAGAAGAAGAGGGTTCCAGATAAAACCTTAAGGAATGCCTGTAATTAGAAAACATGATAAAAGTTTGAGTCAGAAAAAGGGACTAATCACTAGATAGATAGGTAGGAATTGTACATGTATGTTTGTGATAAAATGAAACCTGCCAATTAATGCAAATTATTATCTGATTGGTGCCAGTGATATTTTTATTGTAGCTCTTTACTAGAAGTTTTCTTTATATTATGCAGTATTACCATGTTTTTCATGTAAAATGCATTTTTATTCACTTTTTCATATTATTGCTACCAACTATCACAAGCCCAGCTAATGGATGAATTTTTAGTTTGAAATTGTCTTTTTAGGACAATCTTTTTAGGATTATATTTTTAAAAAATCTGATACAGAGACAAGGAAAATTTCAAATCTTAAGTTTAATTTTTTTTCTTTTGATTTCTTCCCTATAGTAATCAAAGTAAAGAAGCTTTCATTGATTGGGCAAGATATGATGATTCACAGGACCACTTTTGTGAACTTGATGGTAATAAAATAGACCTATTTAAATTATGTCCAATTTAATTTTCATTTTAGAAAGTAAATGATTAAATGGGGAGGTCCTCTGATATAGTAGATAGAGAACACTTCTTGGAGCCAGGAAAATTTGGATTCAAATCTCTATGATCCATAATGATTGATTTACCCTGTCAAGTCACTTAAACTCTCATTGCTCTAGATTGGTCTCTGAGAGAGTAAACTTCAGAGAAGTTGTCAGCCTGCTTTGGTAGAGGGAGTTTGTTCATCATTTGTTCATGCTTTAATAAATAAATAAAATAAAATAAGCGATCAAACAACAGATCAAATATCTATAGTAATTACTACTCAGGAAATACTTCATGACCAGATTTTTGTTTGAGGAGTTGTTATGTTTTAGCAGTTAGAAGGATAGAATTTTACATTGTGAAAGGACCTCAGTGTCCATCTAGTCTAGACTTTCCCAACAAGGAATTCCCAGCAATATAACTAACAAGTAGCCATACATCCTCTGTGTGAAGCAAAACTCACTTTTTCTAGCGCCAGCCTAATCTACTTTTGGACAGCTATAATTGTTAGAAGTTTTCCTGGCATAATACTTAAATTGGCCTTTTTTCAACTTGTACTTATTTTGGCGGTTTCAGTCTTCTAGGGTCTAACAGAACCATTAACAGCTATGACCAGTTCTGACCTTTCTATTTGTATTGTTTCACAATATATATCTTCATTTTTTACAAAAGTTATCTGAACTACTTTTTCAAAAACTTGGCTATAAGTCTAGTTAAACTATATTCACAACATTCCCCTCTACTACTAGTTCAATAATACTATCATAAAGGAAAATGAGGTTAGTCTAACATAACCTGTTGTTAATGAGACCTTGATAGTTCTGTATAATCAGTCCTCTTTCTAGATGTTTGCCACCTATTTCTTTAATGATCTATTCTAAAAATCTCTGAAGAATTGAAGTCAAATTCACTGGCTGATAGTTTGCAAGTCTTCATCTTTTCCCTCATTTGCCTTCTCTAGTCTTGTGATATTGCTCCTATTTTTTTTAAACAGTAATTCACATATCAGACTGATGTAGAAATCACATCTGCCAGTTCCTTCAGTACTCAAAAATTTAATTTATATAGGCTAGATGACTTGAATTCATAAAAAAAGGTTGCACAGAAGAAAATAAATGCTAAGTGCCTACTATGTACAGTCACTAATGCTTTACAAATATTGTCTCATTTGATCCTCATGACAGTCTTGTAAGATAGGTGCTATTATTATACCAGTTTTACAGTTGGAACTGATAGATTTTTTTAATCCCTTGTCTTCAGTGGGCATTGATGAAGAAAACACCACTTATACCGCTATCCAAGACTTTTTCATTTGGATTACTAATAGTCAGAATTTATTGAACATACTTTCAGTGGATAATTCTGATTTGTTAGAAAACTGATCAGAAGTTCAATTGAAATATTATATAAGAAGTTATATTTAGGATAAAAATTACAGTACATGAATTTGCTGTATTTACTAGTTACGGTACCATGAGAAGTCCAGTGAATTCTTGGTTAAGTGTGCTATTGTTAAAAACAGGACTGAAGGAGAAAGTTTGGTGAGAAAATGTAGTAGTCCAAGTAAGATGATTTGGTCAGAGCATTTGAATAAAATGAAATGTTAGAATTTAGGAAGTAACTTCTAAAAAAAATCTCAAAAATGTCACAAATTTAGTGGAATACGGTGCCTAGAATTGTGCTATGTAAGGGAAGTTCAAGAAACAATGTTTACATTATTTATGTGAGTGATGCTGAGCTGATTTTCATTTATGTTTAAAATTATATTTTAAATAAACTTTTTGTCATCTGAAACCTTGAAATCAGGGTTAGATTTCTCCCCTCTCAAATTAAGAGAAATCTTCTTTTGCAGATTTAGAGGTGAGAATTTCTTCATATGCACCCCTATTTTACTTGTGCATATAAAATTTATCATATGTTTTATCTAAGGTACACTCTCCATATAGAAACACATCAGTTTGCAAAGAGACCTGCCAAGTATAGAAAGAGGACTTGGAATGGTAAAATTTAATAAATACTTAAATAGTAAATTCCAAGGAAAGTTTTAAAAACCAAAAAAGCTGACTTTTTTGTGGTGTGACAGTTAAAATTTTGTTTAGTAATGTTACTGATTTTTTAAAAGTACATAATTGTTTTTGTTCTGTTTTTCAGTTCAATAAAAGTGTTTTAAAGATGAACAATTTTTTTTTTGACTTTTAAATGTTCTCTATAATTGGGCAGTGCCTGTCTGACAATTGTAGGTGTTTATATTGTACATATTTATTAACAGAGTGGAAGCCCTCTCTATAGTGTTTGTTTTAGAAATAGGAATAATAATGCCCACTTTGTTCTTATTTTTACTTTTATAGATAGTAATAACTAAGGGAGAGATTATTTAACCTCTCATAATATATACAAACCTAGGTAACAATGAGCATGCTAAAGGGTTTCATTATATATATTTACTGTTTCCTAAATCATCCGTTAGATCACTGAGCTCCTTTGATTTGGTGTGGGCAGTGTCCACAAAAAATGGGGTGTCCTTCAGATGTTGAGGACTGATACAAATTAATGGAGGGAAGGAAGACAAGTTAAAGAATCTCTAAGGCTAGAGCTCATGAACATGGTTAGTT
Organism: Myrmecobius fasciatus; assembly: GCA_023553655.1. NCBI lineage: Eukaryota > Metazoa > Chordata > Mammalia > Dasyuromorphia > Myrmecobiidae > Myrmecobius > Myrmecobius fasciatus. Next base: position 73,366 of record JAJPUD010006660.1, on the reverse strand, counting down.
GATTCTTGTAATTTAGTTGTGTAGTATTAAAAATATAACCAATCTTTTAAAAAGAGCTGGTGGTAATAGTGTATTTTCCACTTAAGCCTCCATGAACTACTTTATGATTATGCTTTCTTGATATGTGTTGTTTTGTTCTTGTAAATGTTCTCTAGCCATGGACATGTTTGTGTTTGGCCTCCAAGATTAGATTTTAAAACTCCTTAAGGACAAACTATTAAACTGTTGTGAAAATATGAAACATTCTTATTTTTTAAACATGGATAATGGTCATTTGAAATGTTAAAGATTTTGTTATTTCAAGTTGTCATTTTTTTTCTATCTCTTTTGGTATATGGAGAAAATCATTTTATTGTGCCAATATGAGGGCAGAAAATCTTTAACTTTTGCCATTGGTTTTACTGAAAATTGAGCATTTACGTAAGTTCAAATTACTATTTTCTAGCAAAAGTCATAAATTTTGTGAATAAGCTCCCCAAAAAGAGGCAAATTTTAGTAACAGCAATAATAATTTTTTATTAATTATTCAGTATGTTTTTAGACCACACACTAAATATTCCCAGATTACCTAGTCAAGCATGTTTACATTTAAGGAAGAAAATATAAAAACATAAAAAATTAAAATAAATTATTCCTCCCATAAATTTTTTTCAATTGTATATATTCAAAAAGTTTATAAATTTATTTGTTAAATATCTAGTAACAGGAAAGAAAATTATCCAAATAAAAAAATGATAAATAACAATTTCCGGATGATAATAGTGATTTTTTATCATTGTTATGCTAATTAATAAATATGCTTCCTTTTCACACTTGTTCATAGGATGCTGCCATTTCTTGTGACTATTATTTTAAACATTAAACATTTAGTATCCCTTTGACATAGTTTAGTTGTTCTTTGTGATATAAAGTTTTAAAAAAGGGATGAGATGAGACTTATAATTCAGAATTATTTCCTATTCAGATGAGAGATCTCCAGCTGCCCAGTATGTGGACCTGTTGCTAAACCCAGAGCGTTACACAGGATACAAAGGGCCCTCTGCATGGAGAGTATGGAATAGCATCTATGAAGAAAATTGTTTCAAGTAATGGTCAAAGGATGGGGAAGGGAGGGTAGTGTTTTATATGTGTATGTGATTTGAAAATAGAACTTTATGCCCCCAAATCTTATTTTCTTTCTTCCTTTCAGGCCTCGATCTGTGTACCGTCCTTTGAATCCACTGGCACCCAGCTGGGGTGGGTTATCTGCATTTACATACTTAGAACTACCTTCAAAATCCTTTTATGTAACTAATCTTGCCTTTTTAGTAGGTGGATAAAAATTATTTATGTTGTCCATTTATTTATCAAGTATATATTTTTATTATATATTTATAATAAATTTCACTATACAATTTATCTACATGCTATATAGAATAAAAACTGAATCTATAAATGAAAAATAGAGGTCAAATTTGTTTCATGTAGATAGATGGCAAGATATCTTGAAAAAACTTTATAGGAATATGATCTTAGAGATCCATTTACAAAATTGAAAATCTTAAGCATTAAGTATTTTTTGCTTCCTAACAACTCTGACAGGTATTAACTAATTTCCAAGCTTCTTGAATTAAATTAATGCTTTGTTTCCATTTTGGGTAGACTCTGCACAGAGCATGTGTTACCACTTGGTAACTAACTTGGGACAATTAGAGCTATTACCAGGTTATCTGCTCTGCTTATTCTTAGTCCTAAGAATTCATAGAAAATAAAAGTTGGTTACAAGCCTGTTGTAAAGATTTCAGTATAGATATGTCTGAAACAGCTGTTCCCAGCATAGGTCTGTACTGGAAAAAATACTGAATCCTCAGAAAAATTCTAATATTACCTTTGCTACTTTAAATTAGGGATTAAATTCAACTTTGTAGTTTTTTCCACAACAGCGGTCTGATTTCCATTCACTCCTGTTCTTCAGAATTTCTTCTTTTTGTGTCTTCATAATTTAGTTCTTGAGAGTTTCTTATTTCCACTGAACTTATAACTTGAATGTAACTTTAAACCATAGGTTCCTAGTTATAGAGACTATCTTATCTTCTCTATAATGCCACCTTTCTTTATATCTGGTTTTGCTTTTTAGTTATTAAGTGTTTAAATAAAATATGTGTTGATCTAATTTAGGAGGCTGTCTTAGAATTTTCCTACCTTCTTACTTCCTACAAAAGGTATTTGGTTTTATTTTATTTTGACAAATGCTTGTCACAAGTTAAAGTTTACCAACTCTGCCAAATCCTTTAAGCTGCTTCACCATGTAGAAACTACTATGAGCCATCTTCCCATTCAGCTGCAACTTAGCTTTCATTTCTTGGTTTCATTTATGGTAAAGATATCAAGATAATTTCTGTTCTCCAGTAATTGTGGCCATTGAGAACTGGATAAGGATTTTACACATAATAAGAAAAAAACATTTATATTATATATTTACATTATTTATATTATATTATGTATTATATAATATAATAAAATATAATGTAATTTATATAGCATCATAATGTTTACAAAATGTTCCACATTTTATCCTTACAACAACTCTGGAATGTTATAGATGAAGAAACTGAAGCAAGCAGAGATTGAGTGACCTATTCAGGGTCACATCTAGGAAATGTTCAAAGTCAAATTTGAACCTAGAACTTCGAAGACTCCTAGCCCAGTTTTCTATTCTCTTGTACTCATATTTAGCTGCCATAACATAATAACTGTTGTTAATTTTTAGAGATGTTCCCAAACTAAGTAATTCTTACCACCTTCAGCCTCTTTTCTTTTGCTGTTTTTATTGCAAAACTGAAATTGTCACCACAAGATTGAGGGATATTTTATATTATATGTTAAAATGGATGATTCTTAACACTTTCTGCCCCTCTTAGTCTATAAATTTAAGTATATACATACACACACTCTACCACTGTCATGGAGAAGACACCACAACAGGACAAAGTTATATATATATTCCTCTGTCTTATGAGGTACCCTGAATAAAGAAAATGACCATTCTGATCTGTGCCTAGCTAAATGAGACTGGAAAACTGACATCTTGTTGGGACAGTGCTCTCTGATGTGACAACAGCTTGTTGGTTTACACATTGCTTGCTTTCCCCTGAGAGCCTAGAGTTGCCTTCATTCCACAGTAAAGCATTAGAATGGGACCATTTGGAGGCTTCAGATTTATACATTTTTTAAAAGTTTGTGTTTAAATTGTTTACTTATAGAAGAAGGACTGTATTTTTAGAGGGAACTGACCTCTTCTAGATGACCTCTTTTCCTTATTCCCACAGAACCTCAGTTTTGTAAGTCAAGTCCAACTTCTTTATTAATAAGAGCCACTTCAGTGATTTCCTTGAAGTTGCCCATTAACCTTTGCTTGAAGACTTCCAGTGAAATTAGGTATTCCTACCCAAAAAAACCCAGCCTTTTCTACTTTTGAATAGCATTTAATTGTTAAGGAATTTCTTCCTTAAATATAGTTCTGTCCTTTGTGATTGAGCAAAACAACTCTTAATTCCTCTTCAATTAACCATAGAGCTTTAGTTTTAGAACTTGAAGGGTCCCTGTTTTCATATTGCTAATCTCCTTATAGATGAGCAATCTGTCCGTTTAGGTTAAGCACCTTGCCCAAATCATACAGGTCCACAAACTTCAAATCCAGTACTTTCAGGTAACAATCCACTTCTCCTTTTCTTCCTCTTTAAATTTTAAATTCCTAAACATTCCAGTTCTTTCTATCAGCCTTCAAATGCCATTATTTCCAAATTCTTCACTGTCCCAATTACTTTCTTAGAAACTCTCAAAATTCAGTGATCTTCCTAAAATATATTGACTGGAAATGAGCTCAGTACTCCACTGGTGGTTTGACAGTGTATTTATTAAGCATCTGCTACATGCCAGGCACTATATTATGTGCTGGAAATAGAAATAAGGACAAAAGACAGTCTATTGATCTGAAAGAGTCCCTAGGAGAGACACTATATAAAAATAGACAAACAAGACATGTATAGGATTAATTGAAAATAATCAGGAGAAGGAAGGTATCAAGAAAGATACCTTTTTATTGTGACTTGAAAGGATCCAGGAGGTTAAAAAAAAAAAAAAAGAGGAGGGAAAGAATTTTAAGCATGGGGGGGGATAGTCAGTGAAAAAACCTGGGATCAGGAGATGAGTTTTGTTGGAGATAAAGGTAGCCAGTGTCACTGGATCATAAAAGTCCATGAGAAATGGCAAAGTCTAAGGAGATTGGAAAGGTCAGAGCAATTCAAATTATGAAGGATTTTGATCAATAATGATAGTCACTGGAATTTATTCAAAAGGGAGGCAACATGGTCAAACCTGCACTCTAGAGGATTAATTTGACAATTGAGTGGAAGATGGACTAAAATGGAGGGGGACTAGAGATACTGGCAATCAGCCAAAAGTCTTTTGCAGTAATCCAGGGCAAAACACTGGGACTCTGACCTTCCTCACCCTGGACACTCTGCTTTGTCAATTCAATCTAGAATTAGCATTTTTGTCTTCCATATACTGTTGACTCATTTGAGTTTGTGTTAGTTGGATGTACTCCACATCCTTTTCTGGTGAACTATTATATGACCATGCCTAATTTTTTTTTTTTTGTATTATAACCTGGCAAAATCTCTTTTTAGAAAGTAATTTAGCCTTCTAGCTCTGCATCCCTCTACTTTTTCTAGAAGTTTACAAACCATCCATTCAATAATAACTAGAATTTTTCCAGGAATTGAAGACAAATTTATTGTTCTTTAATTTTCATGTTCTACCTTCTTTTCTTTTTTGAAAATGAGAACATTTGCTCTTTTTGTTTGTTTTGCATTGTTTTAGCAGGTATTTATGACATTTTAATTATTCTCAGTAGTGATTTGATAGTCCTTCCTTCATTGAAATATAATTCTCTGGGATAAGGTAAGATGAGTGTGAGTAATGTGGAGAGGATTTGGGGCTCTCATTATCTGCTTCCATTTATCCCCTAGTTTACTTTTCTGGTCACCCCTTTTGTTTTAGCCTTATCAGCTTGCAGAGAAAGAGAAACACAAGAATTAAATAGTCCCTGTTGTATTTCCACTGTTATCCCATCACCTTCAAGCAATAGTCCTATGTCTTCATGAGTTTCTTGTGCCTCAGTGTAATTTGAGCCCTTTTCTCCCTTAGTGGCCTCAGCTCACAAGCTCAGGTGTTCCTGGCATTGTTCTTAGGCCATACTATGATTTTGCATTCATGTTCCATTACCTTCTCTTGCGTCTGTCTTCCATATTTTTGAAAAAAGTCTAAATTCATTCATTCTTTCCTTGTATACCTCATACATATTAGTCTCCTCAGGAAACTTTTCCTCCTTTGTGCCTTCAGAATTTTATTGTTCAAGATTCTTTCTAGAATTGTAAGCCTTGGGATCTAATCATCTCTGTTATTTTGTTCTTCCCATCATGCTGGTTTTTTCAAATTCAGGGTCCAATTCTTCCAAATAAATTTCTTTAAAAATCTGAAATTTGTTTTATATTTATATTTGCGGATAAGGATTCTGGTTTCAGTTGTAATCCAGGGGAAAAAGGTAGAGATCAGTGAAGATCTCAAAAAGTAAAAACAAACTTGATTTAGTTACATTTTCCATTAAATATTTAATTATTTGCTTTTAAAATTAAGAATAAATAATATGAAACTTCATCAGTAAAATCCTAAAAAGTTTTATTTTCATTCTGTCATGACTAGTTAAGGAACTAGAAAAAGAAGTATGGGAAAGGGGAAAAAGCAGAGACAAGAGACAGATATAGGAGAAGGACATTTTATATAGAAGGAGACTGAGACAGGTAAGTAAACTACAATAGAGAGAAGGTAAAGGAGAATGGAAGTAAAGGAAAAGGATACAAGTACTAGCATGGGGTATAATCACAGTAGACCTCTTCTTTGTTGTCCATCTGTTCAGTGGCTTCCATGAGTTTATGATCTTTGATCATCTTTTTAATATCTATTCAAGTGTTCTGGATTTCTCAGAAATTGTGTCTATTTTGTGCCAAGGCAATGGCTCAAGTAGTCATTGTTTCTTATTTATAGCAACCAGAGCATCTCCTGCACTCTCTAATTTCAGTGAAGTTCTGAGTGTATACCTTGATAGGAAAAAAAAAATACGAAGCAAAATTAAAGGTGATAGTGTTAGATGAAGAAATTGCAGCATAAAAATAGTTTAGATGAATGTAAAAATGATTGTTTCTGTATGTGTGACTGATTAAAAAAAAAGCCTTTGTAAAGCACTTACCATGTGCCAAGCCTTCTGCTAAGAGCCTTAAATAAAAAGAGAAAAAGAAGACAGTCACTGTTGTCATGGAGCCAGATTCTAACAAGGAGAGTTAAACTGAAAAAAAGGATGGAAAAAGCCCAGTGGTCCTGAAGATGAAGGTTTTTTGGCAATGGCCAGGAGTCTAGAAATTGTAATGACAGGTTAAATAGTAAGGTGATGTATGGTCCTTCATCTTACCAGAAGAATTGTAATTGGTGACTTTCTCTAAAAATATTATATATTTAGAAGTATTTTTACTCCTATCATATAGATTATGTAATTGGTACACATGTTGTATTCCATCTATTAGAAGTTAAACTCTTTAAGGGAAGAGACTCAGATTTTTGTATACCTAGCACCTGATACAGTTCCTGGAATATAGTATGTCCTTAACAATGCCATTTACTTCATGTATTCATATTATGGATTAAATTTTATTCATTGGACTCTTTATAGTAACTGAGGATAAACAATTCTTCAATTTTTGGGTGTCGTCATTTGTTCTGTGCTATATCCAAAGTTTTTAGCATAACATACTGAATTATATGTTTTCATTTCTCATACTTAATGTATATAGGAATAGAGTTTTTAACTGTTGTATATATTTTAAAATAAATACTATGTTTTTTTTTCCCCCCAGGAAAGGATGATGGTGAGTTAAACTTTAATATTTCAAGAAATAAAAGTATTTGGAGCTGCAGCTTATAAAAGAAAACCTTTTTTTAAAAGGCCAAATTTGAATCTTCTAATGTATATGTTTTATTTATACATATATACATATATATAAAAGATAACCTACTAACACTAAACTTTGGTTATTCCTATCTAAATTATCTTAGTTTCGTCAGTATATGTATGATACATATAAACATACAGATATATTTATGTTGTTTAGTTGTTTCACTTGTGTCTAACTCTTCATGATCTTATTTGGGGTTTTCCTGAAAAAGATACTAGAATAATGTATCATTTTCTCCAGTTCATTTTGCAGATGAGGGAATTGAAGCATATAGAGTGATTTGTGATTTGCCCAGGATCATACATCTACTGTCTAAGGCCAGTTTGAATTCAGGAAGATAAGACATGACACTATCCACTGCACCACCTAGCTTACACACACACACACACACACACGTATATATAACACACATGTTCTTGTGCATGTACATGTGTGCATGTACATACATACACACACATACCCATGCATATAGACACAGTTATAATCTATATCTTTTTTTACTCTAGTTTAATCAAGTAACTTCATTAGTGAGTAAAGAATTTTTGTTAAACACACACAAATTGGGATTCTATCTACAATATAAAGCTATCCTGTTATATTTTGGGAGTAAAAAGAGACTAGTTTCATATATTAAAAAGACCATGTTATTATATTACTCTACCTTCAGTTTCTTGCAACTTCTCCTTTTCCCCAATAATTTCTCTGAGAAATAGTCATAGTAGAGAGAACATTAAGCTAACTTAACTAAGTGATTTTCCTTATGACATCTTTAGCTTTTCTAGGTTTGGAATATGTTATCTGTTTTATATATCTGTTTGAGTTCAGGGTATTTCTGGTTTCCTACCTTTATCATCAAAGGGCATCAAAGAAAACTAACAAAGTGGTTTACTTCCAGAAGAAGTTAACTAGGAAAATGAGAGGACTAGAGACTGAGGCCCCTAAGAATCATGTGAAGGAACTCTAGATGTTTAACTTAGAGAACATAAGGTATACAGAGAATGCTTTTATTTAAGCTATCAAATTATTCGAAAGGTTTACTAACAACTTTTTAATACACTCAAGGAATCATTTGTTTAAGAACATTCTCTTAGCCAATTTAAATAATTAAATTATTTGTGGGTAATGCACACAAGTGTTACTTGTTTTTGCTGCCATACTTACCATAGTGTACTGCATACTATAAATGTTGGGACAGTTTTAAAATTGGAGTTATATCAGAGGATTCAGTAGAAGCATTAGATCTAGAATTTGAATCCAGGATTCAAATACCCAGGTCTGCTACTTGCTGATCTGTATGATTTTGGGCAAGTCACTTAAATCTTTTTGCTTCAGAGTTGTTATATGTGAAATAAAATTGTTAGCCCAAGAACCCTTCCAGCTCTCAATACGGTTATTTTAATTTAGTCTTGTTTCTATCTGACTATTAAGAATTTTAACCAAAATCTCTCTTTTCAGGAGAATCATTCTACAAATGGCTAGAAGGTAAATAACTAACATAATTTATCAGCATCTTGTGTGTTTATATATATAATATATTCATATATTTAGTATTTACTGATACAGTTCATCTGCTTTTGACTTTGTGAAAAAATTTTGTGGAAAAAAAAATTGATCAAGGATACCATGTCTGTTATCATTCTTTTTTCCCCCCAACCATTTTTTTTATTGGTAACTTTTGAAAAAACGTCATATTAATTTCCAGTATTAAATGCTCCACTTTAGTAGGAAAATATTTAAGCAAAGTTAAGCAAAAGTTGTCTTCTGCAGCATTTTGTCCTTTCCTCTCCACCCCTAAATCTGTCTCAACTGAAAAAAGGGATCTGTTTTTCATCCCCAGTTCTCCAGAACGTAGATTGGTCGTTGTGTTTAAAGAATTCAATTTATTTTTATTGTTTTTAAATTTAGATTGTTATAGCTACTCTGTATATTTTCTTTGTTTAATTGTACATCATTTCATACAATTGGTCTTACCATGTATATTTGAATTCCTTTTGTTTATCATTTCTTACAGTACAGTAATAATCTCTCTCAAAATGTTTTCAGCTATTCTTGATAGTGAAAACATATAATTTCTATTTTCTTTTTGCCAATTCAAAGGTGGCTGTTATGAATGTTTCAGTATATATATATTTTTTTTTTCAGTGTAGATGTATGTATATATACACACACACGCACATATACAGAGAGCCTTCTGCTATTGACCACCCTTAGTATATATTTCCAGTATAGATTGTTCTTTAATGTAATTTTACATATATATATATATATTTGCTTACTAGATACCATTCTGTTAGATATGAATCAATAAAGGCAATAAATTTTAGCTATGTTCGTTTTCCTAATATATAGAATATGAATAGAAGACTGTCTTTCTAAAGTTGTTTGCATTGTGTATTGATTTTTAATTTTAAATTCTATGAATTATTGTTTTTATTATTCTAATATATGTGCTTCTCCCCCTCCTACAATGTTTTCCTGTATAGGTTTGTGTCTAGAGAAAAGAGTATTCTATAAACTAATTTCTGGGCTTCATGCTAGCATCAACTTGCATCTGTCTGCAAAATACCTTTTGGAAGGTAATCAGATTTTTATTTTATTTATTTATTATTTTATTAAAAGCTTTTTATTTACAAAACATATGAGTGATTTTTCTACATTGACCTTTGCAAAACTTTTTTTTTGTTCCAAGCTTTTCCCCTCCTTCCCCCCACCCCCACCCCACCCCTAGATGACAGGTAATCTAATACATGCTAAATTAAATTAAATTAAATCATATGACAAATGCAATTTATGTATACATATCTATACAGTTATCTTACTGCAAATGAAAAATGAGACCTAGAAAGAGAGAAAAAAAATACAACCTAAGAAGGAAAACAAAATGCAGGGAAATATTCACAGAAAGCGTTAGAATGCTGTGTTGTGGTTCACACTCAGTTCCCTCAGGCCTCTCTCTGGATGTATATGACTATCTTCATCGCTGAACAATAGGAACTGGTTTGAATCACATCATTGTTGAAGAGAACCATGTCCATCAGAATTGATCATCGTATAGTCTTGTTGCTGTGTATAATGTTCTCCTGGTTCTACTGATTTCATTCAGTATCAGTTCATGCAAGTCTCTCCAGGCCTCTCTGAAATCATCCTGCTGGTCATTTCTTACAGAACAATAATATTCCATAACATTCATATACCATAGTTTATTCAGCCATTCTCCAATTGATGGGCATCCTTTCAGTTTCCAGTTTCTTGCCACTACAAAAAGGGCTACCACAAACATTTTTGCACATGTGGGTCCTTTTCCTTCCTTTAAGATCTTTTTGGGATATAGGCCCAGTAGAAACACTGCTGGGTCAAATGGTATGCACAGTTTGATAACTTTTTGAGCATAGTTCCAGATGTATCAGTGTCCCAGTTTTCCCACATTCCCTCCAATATTCATCATTATCTTTTCCTGTCATCTTAGCCAATCTGACAGGTGTGTAGTGGTATCTCAGAGTTGTCTTAATTTGCATTTCTCTGATCAATAGTGATTTGGAGCACCTTTTCATGTGACTAGAAATAGTTTCAATTTCTTCATCTGAAAATTGTCTGCTCATATCTTTTGACCATTTATCAATTGGAGAATGGCTTGAATTCTTATATATTTGAGTCAATTCTCTATATATTTTAGAAATGAGGCCTTTATCAAACCTTTGAATGTAAAAATATTTTCCCAGTTTATTGCTTCCCTTCTAATCTTGTCTGCATTCATTTTGTTTGTACAAAAACTTTTTAACTTGATATAGTCAAAATTATCTATTTTGTGATTAATGATGATCTCTAGTTCTTCTTTGGTCATAAATTCCTTCCCGTTCCACAGGTCTGAGAGGTAAACCATCCTACATTGTTCTAATTTGTTTATAATATCATTCTTTATGTCTAGATCATGAATCCATTTCGACCTTATCTTGGTATATGTTGTTAGGTGTGAGTCAATGCCTAGTTTCTTCCATACTAGTTTCCAATTTTCCTAGCAGTTTTTGTCAAATAGTGAGTTTTTATACCCAAAACTGGGGTCTTTGGGTTTATCAAACACTAGATTACTATTGTCATTGAGTATTTTGTCCTGGGAACCTAACCTATTCCACTGATCCACTACTTTATTTCTTATCCAGTACCAAATGGTTTTGATGACTACCGCTTTATAATATAGTTTTAGAGCTGGTACAGCTAGGCCACCCTCATTTGCTTTTTTTTTTTTTTCATTAATTCCCTTGAAATTCTTGACCTTTTGTTTTTCCAGATGAATTTTGTTGTTATTTTTTCTAGTTCAGTTAAATAATCTCTTGGGAGTTTGATTGGTATAGCACTAAACAGATTAGTTTAGGTAGTATTGCCATCTTTATTATATTTGCTCGACCTATCCAAGAGCACTTGATATTTTTCCAATTGTTTAGATCTGATTTTATTTGTGTGGAGAATGTTTTGTAGTTTTGCTCATATAGATCCTGACTTTCCCTTGGCAGATATATTCCCAAATATTTTATACTATCTAAAGTTATTTTAAATGGAATTTCTCTTTGTATATCTTGCTGTTGCGTTTTCTTGCTGATGTATAAAAATGCTGATGTGGATTTATTCTGTATCCTGCAATGGTAATCAGATTTTTAAATATCAAACTTTACATTCTATATATACTAAATAAAATAATTATGAAAAATGTATGAATTAGGTATGGGGCTGCATGACTATAATTCCAGGTACCAGGAAGACTATGGCTGATGGATCTTTTAAGTTCAGGAGTTCTAAGCTGAAGCAGGTTTTGCCAGTTGTGTCTCTTCACTAAGTTTAGCATCAATATATTGAGCCCCTGGGGTGAGGGTAGATGGAGGAAGAGCAAACCATCCATGTTTGAAATAGCCAGTCAGATGATCTGCACTAGGCAGTGGTGGGACCAGCCTAAGAGAAGCCTCTGTCTTTCAGCCTGAGCAAGACATTTAAGCAAAGAAAGAAAATACATGTTTCCATGTTATAGGTAATACATATGGAGAAGAAAATGTTACTATTGTTACTATATTATTATTATTATTATTACCTCTGTCTATTTAGAAACCTGGGGAAAACCTAGTTGGGGACCCAACATCAAAGAGTTTAAGCGTCGCTTTGACCCTGTGGAGACAAAAGGGGAAGGTCCTAGAAGATTAAAGAACCTCTACTTTTTATACTTGATTGAACTCCGAGCTCTGTCAAAGGTTGCTCCATACTTTGAGCGCTCAATTGTTGATCTTTACACTGGAAATGTAGAAGAAGATGCTGAGACAAAAACTCTTCTGTTGGAGATCTTCCAAGATACAAAGTAAGAATTGAATCTCAGTGATTTGAAATTATTTCTTACTTTTACATAAAAGATAGTCAATAGCCTTTTAAAAAATTGAAATGAAAAATTGATATTTATATGAGAGTCAGGGGGAGAAAAAAAAGGCAGAAATAGACTTTTAAAGCATCATGAGACTATCACTCTTTGGAAATAGTTCTAGAAATGGAGTTTAAAAATGTTTCTAGAAATTTCCCTTGTTGAAACTGCTTCACAAGTAAGAAATTATTACTACTTCTATTTCAAAATATAGAACTCTTAAATTTGAGTTTTGCATAGAAACTTTTTGTTCCATTCTCTGTCGAATGCCATGCTTCACATGCTCACTTTTTAAGATACTTTCATTCCTTGTCTAACTTTGGTTTTTGCTCACTTTCTGAATCTACTTAATCCATGGCTATTTTAACTTTATGGGGTATTTTTTTTTTATTTTTTATTAAAGCTTTTTATTTGTATAACATATGTATGGGTAGTTCCCCAGCATTGATCTTTACAAAGCTTTCCATTACAAATTTTACCCCCAGTCCC
>JAJPUD010006660.1:33290-60423 GCA_023553655.1 Myrmecobius fasciatus | reverse complement strand
AATACTTGACAAGTTATGCAAGAAAAATCCTATCTACAAGAAAAAAAGCAAATCAGAGAAAGGCAACACAATGCAAGCAAATATCAATAGAGATCATGAAAATGTTACGTTGTGGTCCATATTTCATATCCCTCTCTCTGGGTGTATGTGGTTTTCTTCAGTGAACAATTGGAACTGGTTTGAGACAATTCTTTGTTGCAGAGAGCTGTCCATCAGAATTGATCATCATGTAATACTGTTGTTGCTGTGTATGATGATCTCCTGGTTCTGCTCGTTTCACTCAGCATCAGTTCATGCAAGTCTCTCCAGGCCTCTCTGAAATCGTCCTGCTGGTCGTTTCTTACAGAGCAATAATATTCCATAACATTCATATACCATAATTTATTCAGCCACTCCAATTTATGGGCATCCCTTCAGTTCCCAGTTTCTAGCCATGTAGGGTATTTTTTTTTAACTTTTTTTTTTATTAAAGCTTTTTATTTGTATAACATATGTATGGGTAGTTCCCCAACATTGATCTTTACAAAGCTTTCCATTACAAATTTTACCCCCAGTCCCCTCCCCTCCCCTAGATGGCAGGAAGTCCACTACATGTTAATAATGTTGAAATACTTGACAAGTTATGCAAGAAAAATCCTATCTACAAGAAAAAAAAAGAATCAGAGAAAGGCAACACAATGCAAGCAAATGTCAATAGAGATCATGAAAATGTTACGTTGTGGTCCATATTTCATGTCCCTCTCTCTGGGTGTATATGGTTTTCTTCAGTGAACAGTTGGAACTGGTTTGAGACAATTCTTTCTTGCAGAGAGCCATGTCCATCAGAATTGATCATCATGTAATACTGTTGTTGCTGTGTATGATATCTCCTGGTTCTGCTCGTTTCACTCAGCATCAGTTCATGCAAGTCTCTCCAGGCCTCTCTGAAATCGTCCTGCTGGTCGTTTCTTACAGAGCAATAATATTCCATAACATTCATATACCATAATTTATTCAGCCACTCTCCAATTGATGGGCATCCATTCAGTTTCCAGTTTCTAGCCATGTAGGGTATTTTTTAAACAGCATTTCAATTGTTTGAAACTAGGTTAAATTATTTTAATCCTCCAAGATTTGTGCTTTTTGTAACTAACATTTATATAATATTTTATTATAAAACACATTACATCTGTTAATTGATTTGGTTGTAATAACAGCTCTGCCTTGGTAGATAATGTAAATATTATTATCACTATTTTATAGCTAAGGAAATTGAACCTCAAGGAGGTCAGTGCCTTGCTCAGTTTCATACAAACTAGTAATTCTAAGCCATCAGGATTTCTGATATGTAGTCCAATGTTATATTATACTGCTTTTTACATAAGATGGAAGTGCCCTCCCCCAGAATTTTAGCCTTTCAACTTACTGGACATTCAGATAAAAAAATTGCAAGTTAGTTGTTTTTTGGGGGTAGAATTTTAAAATGCTTTTTGTTTGTATCAGGCTTAATTTAATCACCTATTTTTCATGATGACATTCTAGTGCATGATTTCATTTAGTTGTTTTGATCTGTTATAATAATACATCCATCATTTTGATTTAGTTTTTTATTGGACAATCCACACATTAGTTGGCATTTTTTATTTAGTGTATAAGCCATGATATTAGTAACTTAAAGGCATATTAGAAGTTAAAACTATCTTTTGCGATAAAAACTATGTAGCTTTAATACACACTGTGTAAATTTTCATCCATCTTTTACTATATAAAATTGTTATTTAATCAGGTCTTTCCCTATGCATTTTGATGAGAAGTCGATGTTTGCAGGAAACCAAAAGGAGGCTAAATCATTGAAGGTAATGTCAGTAACATTTCTTTAACGTTTAAAAATTAAATTTAAAAATGTTTAAATTAGTCCTATTTCAGTTCCTATTGACTTTTGTTCTTTTAATTCTCAAATATTTTTCTCTCCTTTTGAAATAAGTTTGATTAGATTTTTTTCATCAGTGTCTGACTCTTTGTGATCCCATTTGGGGATTTTCTTGGCAAATAACTGGAATGGTTTGCTGTTTTCTTCCCTAATTCATTTTA
The DNA here is from genome assembly GCA_023553655.1 of Myrmecobius fasciatus. Classification (NCBI taxonomy): domain Eukaryota; kingdom Metazoa; phylum Chordata; class Mammalia; order Dasyuromorphia; family Myrmecobiidae; genus Myrmecobius; species Myrmecobius fasciatus. The sequence continues at coordinate 58,353 of JAJPUD010006660.1, read as the reverse complement.
CAGATGAGGAAACAGGTAAATAGGGGTTAAGTGATTTTCATAGGATACCACAGCTAGTAAGTGTCCGAGGCCAGATTTAAACTTCAGAAGTTGCGTCTTCCTGATTCTTCGGCTATTGTGGTACAATTAATAAACACAGAAGGAGAGAATATATACATTCTTTTTTTTTTTTTGCTAGTTATTTTATTCTTCCTGGTTTTTCCAGCTGTTTGGTGATTTTGTCTTGTGAGTATGATATGGAAACTTTTTTAAAATGATCAAGGAGTTTTGGAGAACTGAGCATTTTAAGCTCGGTTATATTATTACAATTGCATTTTCCTATGAAATTGTGACCTGAATTAGCCATTTTCAAGGTCATCAATATTTTGTTGTCTTTTCTAAAATACTATAGAAAACATTATAAATTCTCAAGAGAGAAATTTTCTTTTGTGTTTCTTTTGTTGAATGGAAATTATGATTTTTAGTTTGTAGCATCATTTTAAAAAAGGGGGAGGGAATTGTGTATACACAAACCCTAATGAAATAAATGTTTTGTTTTCATGAGAATATACTTATGTACAACAACTTCAAAATTCACTGAGTGGTGGGATAGAGTTTGAATTGGAAGGAATATTAGAAATCATCTAGTCTGGCCTCTTATGTTACAGATGAAAAAATTGAGACTTGTAGATGTTGAGAAACAGCCAAGGCTACCTAGCTGAAGTGAAAGAGACAGGCTTTGATTTCAAGTTCAGTATCTGTCACCTAGTAGCTTTTTAACTTTCTGTTCTAGGGAAGTACTGTTATTTCCAAGTGCCCATACATTTAGAAGCCAGAAATAGAAAAGATTAGAAGAGAGAATGTCACAGATCTTATTTCTTCATTCCCGGTGGTATAATTATAAGGGAAGAATATGTGTGCATTGGTTTTTTTCCCATCCACTGAACCTATTATGACACTACCCTTATAAATTCCATAACTTTTTTTCTTTTGAAGCAGTCATGGTTAAGCAACTTGCCCAGGGTCACACAGATAGTAAGGGTCTGAAGCTGAATTTGAACTTGGATTCTCTTGACCCTGGGATCAGTGCTGTATCCACTGCACCATTTACTTGTTCTAATAAAGTGATATTTCAATGGGTTACTGATAAGAGCATTGGAAGATATGAAACCTTTCACTTTCCTTTAAGCATACTTAGTCATTTTTAGATTTTTTTTAATTAGCTATCACATAGTTAAACTAAATTTGTTTGCTTGTTGACTAATTAACTAATATAGAATTATCTGTTGTTATAGCAAAAAGAGCACTTTTTTGTTAATAACTAACTTAATTTAGCTATTCACAGTTTTTTGCTGTATCTGCCTTTGCTGACTATATATATGATGGTAAATATATCCCCTATTTTATGTTATCACAAAAATATTTGGAGTTGAGTGTAAAATTTTCCTTCTAATATTCCTAAACAAAGGAGCTTATTGACTATGTTGCTGAGAGTTGGTGTCTTTGCATTTTGTGTAAGGAAATAATCATAATATCTTATTTTAGATTAGCATTATTATTGCATTTGTTTTTAAATGCTAGTTGGTTACACTTTAAGTAAATGAATAAATAAAGTAAAATTTGCCTACTGTTTTTCAAGGGAATATTTTTAAAATCAAATGAGCTTTGCTTCAGGTAATTCTGTGGGTGTGCCAGATTAAACTTTTTTACTTTTTTCAAGGATTATTTAAATGTTAGTTCTAGTAGAATGCTATAATTACCATTTACCTAGATTTTTAGCAATGTAAAATTTGATAAATATCTTTTGTAGTATCCTTGTGAACAGGTTATGAGATGTGAGTTAGACATTATAGGATAATTAATTGAGTTAGAAACCAGTTAACTAGTCAAACCAAGTGTTCATGAATAAGTATCAACTTGGAAGGAAGTTTCAATCCGTTTAGTCCTAAGCTGTTTCATATTTTTACAATGACTTAGTATAACATTTGGCATGTAGTCAGTTCTTATTAATGCTTTTCATTCATAAATAAGTGACTTGGATAAAGATATAGATAACATTCTTGTTATTTATAGGCAACACAAAATTGGGAAAAAATCATTTGTATCATGAATGACGATGATGAAATCATTCAAAAAGATCTTGACAAAGTAGATCATTGAACGGATTTGAATAAGATGAAACTTAATAGGGATAAGGGTAAATTCTTATATGTGGATTCAAGAAACTGCAGCTGCAAGATGAGAAACCTGGTTAACAGTATTTCTGAAAAAGTTTTGGCAGTTTTGTATGCCATAAACTTAGTATAATGACAGCCAAATAGTCCACCAACAAGCATTAATTAAGTGCCTGCTGTTTGCCAGGCACTTGTAGTACTAAGGATAATGATGCAAAAATGAAACAATCCCTGCATTTGAGGAGCTTACATTTTATAGGGGCAAATGACCTATACATTTATAAAGATATAAAAGATAAAATTGCTGATGGGGAGGATGCGTATAATCAAGAAAAGAATCATGTAGAAAGAAATGATGTAGATATTTGAACAGCTTTGAAGTTGACTTTTTTGTTGCTTTTGATTAGCAAAGTCATTCATAGCTGATCATCCCAGAATATTGTTTTACTCTTTGTGAATCCATTTGAGGCTTTCTTGGCAAAGACACTGGAAAGGTTTGCCATGTTCTCTAGCTCACTTTGGCAAAAACTGTGTCAAATAGGGTTAACTGACTTTCCTAGAGTCACACAGCTAACATATGCTTGAACTCAGATCTTCCTGACTCCAGGACCAGCATTCTATCTACTTTGCTACCTGAACGTCCCTTGACATCTGCTAAGGTGTTCTGTAAAACCGAGGCAAGGAAGGCATTTGTTGTAGGCTTGCAGGAATAGCTTAGGGAAAAGGAAGGGAGGTGGAATGTCATGATCCAGGATCATCAAAACTACCATTTTGCCTAGAATATAGTGTGTGAAGGAGAGTACAGGGTTGTGAATGGGGTTTAAAAGCCAAACAGAGGCATTCATGTGTGTGATCCTAGAGGCAAGAGGGAGTTGTTAGGGGAGGAAATATGGTTAGCAATAGTAATTAATTGAGCAAAGAATTGTGAAGCAGGTTTCTCTGATGAAGGTGTCATTTCTCAAATGTATAGGAAAATGAGTCAAATTTATAAACAAATAAGAGCATTCCCCAATTGATAAATGATCAAAAGATATATCAAAAGATATTTTATAGCCCAAAGAGTCATGCCTAACCTTTGACCTAACAATACCACCACTAGGCATGAATCCAGAAGAGATTTTTTTAAAAGGAGAGAGGCTTATATGTACAAAAATATTTATAGCAGGTCCAAATGAGGCTTGACCGGTTAAGCAAAACATTTTCATAAAAGTCAGGTTGGGAAAGAAAACATAGATCTCCCCCGCCCCCCGCCAAAAAAAAAAAACCCTCAAGAAAAATAAAATTTAAAAAAAGTTTGCTTCAGTCTACATTCAGACACAATCAGTTCTTTCTTTGGGTACGAATAGTATTTTTCATCATCAGACCTTCAGAATGGTCTGGGATCATTGTATTGCTGAGAGTAGCAAAGTCATTCATAGCTGATCATCCCAGAATATTGTTTTACTCTGTACACAGTGCATTTCACTTTGCTTGAGTTCATGGAGGACTTTCTAGCTTTTTCTGAAAGCATCCTGCTCATCAGCTCTTATAGAACAATAATATTCCATCATAATCACATACCACAATTTATTCAGCCATTCCCCAATTGATGGACATCCCTTCAATTTCCAGTTTTTTGCCCTGAGAAAAGAGCTGCTTAAAAGAGTTAAACATTTTATCTGGAATAAAACAAAAGGAAGCATATTTATCTCAAGGACTCTTATGAAAAAGGTCATTCTCTGTGTGGCCCCACAATATAATGAGAACCAATGGATCAAGTTACAAGGAAGCAACTTTAGCAAATGAGGAAAAGGTTTCCAACACTTAGTTTTAAAACAGAATGAACTGCACTATAAGGCAGTAAGCCTCCTAATGACACTATATATGCATAGGGCAGTTGAGCATCTGTTGCAGAGGTATCTTAGGTGGAAGATTTGGTTTAGATAACAAATCTTTTAGGTTTCTTTGGAATTCTCTAAGTGACGGTGTACTAAACTGACAACTATCAAATCAACTGGCATCTGTCAATTTATAAAATTTACCTGAAAAGTGTTTATTGAAGGCAAAATGTGCAAAGCACTCGTGGAACACTGTGAGAGATTCACAAATAACTACATCTTAAGTCTGTCTTCAAGAAGCACAACTATTATACACACTGCAAAGTATCTATGGATTTGTTTCGCATTATTATCCTTTTTGTGTTTTGTCATATGTATTTCAGAGTCACTGGCAGTTCTAGGACTTGAATTCTTTGTTCCTCAAGAATATACAACTCCCTTTGAAACATCTGTCATTAGAGAATCTAGCGAAATGCTTCATTGAAAAATATGAGGCCATGTGCCACGAGCCAGCCACCCCTTCTCTTCAAACTCCATACTCCAAATTACCTTAACATCATCCCTGATTTTCCTAATTTGTTTCTGGCTTAGTGATTAAGGCTGGGTAGCAATTGACACAAAGAATCTCTTCTTTCAACTAGTCCCCCCTCCAAAAAAAAAAAAAGTAAATTAATTAATCTGGGAGGGTTTCTGATCAAAGCAGAAATGATTGCTATTTATATTCAATATTTTTTAAAAAGAAAATTTACTCTTGTTTTTGCTAAATATAATTTTAAAAAAAGTCTAGTTTAACCATAGTGGAAGTATTTTCTATCTGTCAGGAAGAATTACGATTGCATTTCAAGAATATATCACGTATAATGGACTGTGTTGGATGTGACAAGTGCAGATTATGGGGAAAACTACAGGTATGTGTATCTTTTTTTTTTTTTTTAAAGAATTGTTTTTACTATGCTGAATGCCTTCCACTAAGAAGTTCAGAGCTGTTTATAAATTTTAAAATTTCTTTTCAAAGTAGAGCTTTGATACAGGTAAAAGAATATGATAGTGTCTCTGAACATGTGAAGATTCTATACAGTGTTACATTATATGAACAAATATAGGGAAATTTTTACTTGTTAAATACTTTAACTAAAATCCTACTCAGCTGCCTCATTGTGATGCAAATGGACTTAAAGGTCTCTGCCAGGGAATTAAGGCAAAATTTGGCAGTTCCTGGTGATGATCTGAAAAGGCTTTGAGTATAAGGCCAGAAAGAAAGTGGGCATCTGTCACTTGTGCACAAACCTTAAGCTTTGGAGAATAACATCCCTAAGGGAAGGAATCTGGTTCCCAGGAGATGAAGTTTTTCAATCCTAACAGTTCATTAAAATTATCTTCTAGATTGGAATAGGTATGTCCACATCAATGAAATCATAAAAATATTTAAGAAAGCACAATATGTACAATATTTACTATAAATATTAAAAGTCATTCAAACCTTCCATTTCAGTCATTTTTAGACAGCTAAGTGGTGCAATGTATAGAGTGCAGGGTTTGGAGTCAGGAATGCCTGAATTCAAATCCAGCCTGTCACTTAGCCTGTGTGACTCTGGGTAAGTTATTTAAATCCTGTTAGTCTCAGTTTTCTCAACTGTAAAATTAGCAGCACCTACTTCCCAAAATTGTTGTATAGATCAAATTGGTTAATAATTGTAAAAGTACTTAATATAATACCTGGCACATAGTAGATATTATATAAATATTAACTTTTTTTTAAACTAAATATTAATGGAGAAAAGATTCGTCCAGTTTCAAGGCATTATCCTTTGAATGTATAAAGTCTTCTGTTTCTCTGCACTTTTCAGAGTAGTAAGTCATAATTATGAGGAAATGCAACCATGGTACACAGTGGGTTAGGTTGTATTCAGGAAGGTTCCTAATGCCTTCTAGCTTTGTAAACCTGTGCAAATCCCATAGCCTCTGAGTGCCCTCTGCAGCTCCACTGTGATGTTGCAGGCAAGTTGCTGATCTGCAATAGTAAAACATTTTACATGCCAGGAATTAACAGGTCTAGAACAAAAAATAATAATAATTGACATTTATCTAGTGCTTTAAGGTTTTCAAAGTGCTTTACATGTATTATTTCATTTGAATCTCTGACTGAGGTTCTCTCTGAGAGAAATTATTTTACATTCTTACATAAGAGACTTGCTGGGGTCACACAAGCTATTCAGTAGGGGAAGTGAAACTTAATCTCAAGGCTTTATTTGTAAAATATCTAAAATGGCAATGCTATAACAAGGCTGTTTTGAAGGTTAAGTGATTTAGATCATATGTATAAAATGTTATGCTAATATTAAAGTACTATATAGATTTGAGTTGTTTTTAAATACTAAATTAATGGTATCTAATTTTATAGGGGAAAATGTAAGACAATAAGGCACGTAAACACCAAATTTTGAAATGAAACTAAATGTAAAGGCAGATAATTCTCTCAAGATATTCAGTATTATTTGTGCCAGGAAACTACCTTACAAAAGTGATTTTAAGGTTGTACATTGAAGCTAGCAAGTCTTCAAATACATAATTCTTTATGCATCTTCTAGACTTTCAGAAATGTTTTCGGTTTTAGGTTGAAAGTTTTATTGATTGTTTTTTGTGTGTGGGTGTATAGACAATACAAATAACATTTGCATGTATGTAGGATAATTGTTTTTATATATTTAAATTGTTTACATATATATATATTTACATTGAACTTATCCAGAAAGGCATAGGTAAACTCATCCTATAGATAAATTTAAAGTAGAAAGTGAAGTTTTTAAGTGTTTTGGCTTATTACTCAGTGCTGGTTTACACTTTTTTGTAGAGTTTTTTGTAGAGATTATATTTATTAATTAAGTGAAAACTAATTCGACTAGGTACCAACTTATTGAATATCATTATGGGGACTTGAAATTTTTCTTAAAAGTCTAAGAAAATACTATTTGTATCCAAAATAAAATTAAAATGCTTTTTCATCTAGACTCAGGGTTTAGGAACTGCTTTGAAGATACTCTTTTCTGAAAAAGAAATTCAGAATCTTCCAGAGAATAGCCCATCTAAAGGTTTTCAACTTACTCGTCAAGAAATAGTTGCTCTTTTAAATGCATTTGGAAGGTAAGAATCATCTTCATAATGCAGATCTTGTTTATGCCACCTTTTAATTAAGTTTGAGCTGTAAAAGTGATGGTAATTTCTAGTAAAATAACTTAAACTAAGCCTTTTTTTTTTCTAGATCCAGTATCATAGTGGTACTTAGACACATCCCAAAGATTAGAGTTTATTACTGCAGTTATTTTATCAGAATCTGCCCTATAAAGCAGGACTACAAAAGGATATTTTCCTGCCTCACATGATCTCTACTTCCTCCTTTCTCTCCAGTTTTAAGAAGCAAATAAGTGATTTTTCTTTTCTCTCAATAATGCTTTTCTGGTTACTTTGTTGGGTGCCAGGAACTCTTTGAAGGTTTGGTCAAAGAAGTTTAAGTAAAATGACACACATTTACTTAATGCTTTATGGTTTACCAAATGCTTTTCTCATAGCAGCCCTATCAATGTAAGCATTGTGGCCATTCTTCAGAGGGGAGCACTCTCAGAGATTCAGGGATTTGGCTGTACCCCAGTCACTGGTAGAATTCTGACAGCAAAAGAGATTTTAAACTTAGTTCATACCTGGATTTTTCTTGCTTTGTTTCTAGAAAATGGTGATAGAATGTTTTTTTCTCATACAACTTTTTGATCCTTCTTGTTTAGAACCTATTTATGTGAATAATTGTCTCTACTTTTTCCTTATTTTAATGACAAAAATTTTTATCTTGTGCTTATGGACCACTATGTAGTAGGGTCTGTACTGTTTAAGATTTCAAATAGAATGTAATCAGAATGCCAGTTTTTATTAGCTGATATTATGAGTAATACAGTCCTAATCACTTATTTCATGTTTTCAATAAATTCATACTGGGATGGAAAGTAAATGGTGAATAGAAGCACAGTTGCATGTTTAATGTAGACTGTGAGCTGGTTTGCATATACTTTAAAGTCCATATAAAAATAAATTGAAACTTTTTTTTTTTACTTCACCAAATCCATTACATCTTGTCAGATAATCATTGAGCCCTACTTTTAAAATTTGATAGAAATCTTTAAAAAATTCTCAAATATTACAGTGTTTATTCCTTTCATCTGTTCTACTTGATCTATTTTCTAGTGTTTTTTATTAAAAATTTCTTTCTTTGCCATAAACCATTGTTGGGAAACCATTTCCTGGAGTACTAATGCATGGGGGGGGGAATCAAGTTTTGCATAAATAAAAAGTACTTTTTTTTCCTGTAGAGAAAAATATATCCATACCATTACTTTCATTCATTTTTAAGATCAGAGACTCAAATCTCTATTCAGTGAATAAAATGGTAAAAATAAACTTCTTGAGAACAGGAACTGTTTCATTTTTTGTTTTTGTGTCCCTAGCACTTAGCAGTGCCTGGCAGTTGGTAAGTGATCAGTAAGTAAGTGCTTATTCTATCTATAGTCCATTAATGAAGGAGATAAATGGGGAGGAACGAAAACAAAAAACACACAGAAAGATAAAAGCAGAAGATTCAAAGAGGCACCCAATAATTAAAGGCTAGGGTAAATTACCAAGCAAAATATTTTTTAATGTGGACAAAGTTTGCCTAAAATAAACATCAAGAGAAGCTTTAATCAGTAGAATTTAGAAGACAATCAGGAGCAGAAGTCAATAGGTAGAATTCTCTTACTAAGAAGGAGTGTCACAAAATGTCACCAAGAAGCTAGAAAGAGTTGGTTGTGGAAGGTATTTATAAATTTAAGCATGTATATTTTAGATGTGGAAACTAACTATATTATGTATTATGTTGTTTCCTTTTGCTCTACTACACTGGACCCCTCAATTTGCCAGTTACTAAGGATGGAAGGCAGCAATACCTACATGCAGTCTTCCCTGACCAGTGCAGAGACCAGAGCACACATTTCTTATTCCCTCAATTTCCCAATGGCTCATGGTCCATTCACCTCCGTGCCCTGAATCCTTTTCCATGAATATCCAAATACCTGTTGTCCCCTCCATAAACACAGACCTACCATACAGAGACCTGCCAAATACAATGTGTGTGTGGAGGCCTTCCACTGCTATTCACCACACAGCCATATCACAGAATTTTAGTTAGACCCTTAAGAGTCCATTGAAGTTTTTACTTAGAGGCATTTTTATTTCACTTAATAGATGAGAAAATGGGCTTGGAGAGTTTAAATGACTTGCCCATTGTCACCCAACTAGCAGGTGTGTGTTTGAGGCTGGATTTGAAGCCTGCTGTTCCTGGCTTATTGTCTGCCTGAACTGCCTCCAGTATCTATTTTCAAAGCTCATCCTGCCTGGGCGCCCATTCCCACACATATACATAGATAATTATCATAGACAAAGATGTGGGTCAAGAAGCACAGAAGAAGGTACCTTCATTTGAAGAGGAAGATATTGACAACATTGTATATTAACTCACTTGATAGATTAGGGAAGATGGTTCCAGTCTAAACCAAAAATTATCTATTATTAAGTATCCCTTATGTGTAAGAAGTTGTGCTGGGCTCCATGGATACTTATTGAGGCAATAGAACATGGAAACAGAAACATATTTTGAGGAGGAAAAGAGTATCAACAGTTTTTGGGAACGTGGCCAAGGAAAGCCTCCTCTAGAGAGGAGCAGGTGAACTGACTCTAAGCTACAGATCCTCAGAAGCTGGAATAAGGAAGAAATGCATTCTTGGTGTGGGTAGTGGTCTGTACACAGGCCAAGTTTGGGGAACAGCAGGTGGGCCACTTTAGCTGGAATGTAGAAGGTGCAAGATACTGTATTAATGAAATAAGCCAAGAAAGGCCTGGTACCATATTGTGAGGAAATTCAGAGCCACAGATGAACTTAAGTTTTATTCTGGAGGCAGAAGAGAAGTACTGATAGTTTTTAAATAGGAGAATGATGCAGTCAGACCACTTTGAAGGAAATTATTTTGGCTGCTCAGTAGAGGACAGAATGGAGAGGGGTAAGATATGCCAGTAGTCCAGTTTAGAGGCTGGTACAATAGTCTGGGCAAAAGGTGTTGAGGATTTGAAATAAGATATTGGCTGCATGGAGAGAAGGTGAATGCAAGAGGTGTACTAGGGTAGAAGTGTTTTGAGGTGACAAATCGATTAAATATGGAGAGGGAGGAGGAGGATGACCTTGAGAGTGTGAATTTGAGTGACCAGAAAGAAGATGAACTCCTCAATTAAAATAGGAAAGTTTGAAGAAGACATTCAAACTTAAGGGGAAAAGTGCTAAGTTCCACTCTCAAAATCATCTGCTGCATCTGACACTATTCGCTATATTTCTTCATGTATATTCATTTATCTCTGGGTTTTTGTAAGACTTCTGTCCGGGGCAGCTAGGTGGTGCAGTGGATAGAGCACCAGCCCTGAAGTCAGGAGGACCTGAGTTCAAATGTGGTCTCAGACACTTAACATTACCTAACTGTGTGACCCTGGGTAAGTCATTTAACCTCAATTGCCTCAGCAAAAAAAAAAAAAAAAAAAGACTGTTCTGTCCTAATTTGCTTTCTCTTGTCTGATTTTTTTCCCAGTGTTCTTTGCTGGTTCATCATCTACATTGTGCCACCTAATTTTGATGTATTCCAAAGTTCTGTCCTGGTTCTTAAACTGGGTTCCAGGAATTATTTTTAATATTTGAAAACTGTAAAAATATTACAGTTTTTTATAATTTTTTAAAATAATTTTTATAATTTTATAATTTATAATAATAGGATTTATAATCCTATTTGTTTTATCTTATATTTTTTAAAAACCTTACTCTAAGAAGGAATCTATAAGCTTCATCACTTATTCTGAGAGGTTTTTGATCCCAAATGGTTGAGAATCCTGTCCTAAATTCTTCCTCCTTCCAGACTTCCCTATTTCTGTCAAAGAAACCACAATCCTTTCAGTGTTTCAGATTCATGTCTAGGCATCATCCTGGACTTCTCATGCTCTCATTCCACATATGCAGTCAGTTGCTTCATCTTACTGTTTTTATCTTCATAAAGTGTCTTTCATCTAATCACTTCTCTCCACACACTCAGCTAACACTAGATTATTGTGAGAGCTTCCCAGCCTCTTCACACTTTACACATGGCTGTCAAAGAATTTTCTTTAAATGCAGATCCAACCATATAGCTACCTTACTCGTTCAATTCCAGTGGTTCTTGCCTCTAGAAAGAAACATGAATTTCTCTATTTAGTTTTTAAAACTCTTCACAAATTGGCCTTAGTTTTCTTTCCAGCCTTAATGACCTTCTTTCTCTTCCTCTTATGACACACCATATTCTTCCTCTACTGGCTGTCCCTTGTCTGGAACTGTACTCCCACCTTACCTTTAACTCATAGAATCCCTTCCTTTAAGAGGCACCATATTTTGCATGAAAACTTTCCTTATTACCCTAACTACTTTTGCTCTCCTTCCCAAACTACCCTGCATTTTTCTCCTATGTATACTTATGTATATATGTATTTATTCATTTTTATAGGGATTATTTCATTTTTGTACTATTGTCATTCATATCTTCTGTAACAGTTCCTAGTACGTAATGTCTGCTTAACAAATACTTTATTGGTTTGACATGTTGTTGAGACTGAGATCCTAGTGGGCCCTCCATTTGGGTCCAGCAGTCAAAGATTGATGGGGAGACAAGCTCAATTAAGTCCACGGATATATTGAGCTGGAGATCATCTGCAAGTAGATCTTTGAACTTATGGAAGTTGATGAGAAAGTACATAGAAAATACATAAAAAAGGATCTAACACAGAGCCTTGAAAAATACCCATAGTGAGAGGGCAGGCCGGCCATATGCGCTAATACCACAAAGGAAATTTGAGAAGTAAATATGTAGAACAAGCAGAGGATCATGGTATCAGGATAATTCAAAGTCCAGTTTTTAGAAGAATCATTGGTGTCAAAAACTGCCAAATCATCTAAAATATGACTTTTTAAAGTCTTCTCTGAAGGAAGTTAGGATATCTTGGTAATTTTGGAGAGAATAGTTTCAGTTTGTATTAAGGTCTGAAGCCAAATGAGGATTAAGAAAAAAGTAGCATAACTGGAGGAGGAATATGGCAGCTTTTTATTGAAGTTTGGCTTTAAAAGGGGGGAGATTTATAGGAAGATAGTTTCTTCTTTTAACGAATTATCTTTGCTAACCAGGTGCTAGTTAGGTCTAATGGGCCATTCTGAGATGGTGGGAAATAATGCTATTTCCAGTATGAGAACCGCTGCTCTGGAGGCTTCCTCCCTTCCCTCACCTGCCAGTTTAGAAAATAAGGCAACTATATACGCCTCCAGGTAGCCACTTCAGCCTCTGTGCCAGAGGTTGTATTTTAGGGGCTTCCCACCATTCTCAACCCCATATTTACTTCTTGACCTTGCAGGAAGGATGTTTCCTGATATAGGGAGCAGTGAGGGAGGTGGTAGAGCACAGATTGTGGTTTGGGAGCAAACAGGAAAAACCCCTTTAGAACATAGGAAAGGAATAATATGGGATAAGACCGAAAAATAGTTCTAGATGGTCCTGGATGGTAAAAGTACCTTAGGAGATCATAGAGAAAAACAGAATTTTTGAGCCAGTACTCATTCAGGTACCCATTTGGTGATTATCTGGTTTTTGTGCATCGTTCGTTCCAAGCTTTTAACCCCAACCTGCCTTTCCTTTGCCAGGTGTGTTTCACAGACAGCTTTCTCCTACTTTGAATTGTTGTTTACTCAAGGAATGATCATTCCAATAGGAACTAAAAAATAACCTACAGTACCTTAATAGTTAAATGTAAATAATTTAAAGTTCTTTATAGGTTTGTATTTTCTATAGCTTTCCTCCCTACAATATAAATAATTGAGTTGACTCTTAATTTGCCATCAGAATATAGCAGATACAAAAATGGAACTCTGTCAGCTTTGAATAATTTCTTTTAAAATTCTTTGTAAAATTGCAGTTTTCACCTGTAATTTAAGTTGCTAGGTGAAGTTTTACTTTTCTAAAAAGGACTGTTTAAAGTACGTAATACCATTGTAAAATTATATATATATATATTTACACAACTAATTAAAATTTCAATGCACCAAACTTTTACTAACACATTCTTTTTTCTTACAGACTCTCCACAAGTATAATAGAGTTGCAGAATTTTAAAGTTTTATTGAAACACAGTAGATAATGAAGACTTTTACACACTTGTTAAAGGTATCCATAAAATGATTGTGTAAAGACTTTTGATCTTGGACATTCAACAAAATGAGACTGATCTTCCTGCCCTTCAAGAATTTGAACCCTTGAAGGAAACATTCAGACACCAACTTGAATATTTATGATCCTTCAAATAGGAAATTATCACTTAGAGCTATTTATGAATGAAGTATATAGTTTTGGAACATGTAAATTATATTGATTCTGTGTTTAATTTCATGTATTTTTTCATCTATTGAATGTTTCTAGCGTGCTTCCTTTTATTTAGAGTTTGTTTTTTTCATTTTGTTGTCCTGCTTTCCTAAGCAATTGTCTAACCTCAAATTATGTAGCCATCTAATAGCATTGTTATAATCCCCTATGATGGGAGAGAGAGAACTCGGGAACAAATATCAAATTTAGTAAAGAAAAATGCTGATACTGTGATGAATTTTTCCATGTCTTCTCCCCTCACTTTTTGCTTTATACTTGTGCCTAACTTTGGGTTAACTCATTATTTCTCCTGCAGAAGAAAGCCCCAAAATGGGGAGTCCTTTAAATGTGTAATTCAAGGAATTTCTTAAATGTATTCAAGATCCTCTTTCTATTTGCTTTTTCTCTTCATTGATAAGGGAATTTCATTTAGTAGAATTGGACAGATCCTTTCTTTCTGATTCCCAGCCATCTGTGTGTCTGTTTAGTTGGTTCAAGAATTTTCTTATTTCTAGAGCCTAAATATTCTCTCTTAAAAAATTTGCCCAACTTGTACCAAGACACAGATGTATACGTTTCCCTTTCCTTAAAGAAAAATAATAGATAGTTCATATGCTCTATTAGAGTATTAAATAAGCATCTAGTAGGTAACTTCTTGAAGCAGGTTCTGTTGCAGATTTATGACATTGTTTTCAAATGTTATAGGCCAAAAATTTGTTTTAAATAGAAAAAAAAGAAACCATTTTAAAGAACTTTATTTTTAAAAAAATTATCTATGCAATCCCCTAACTATTATCAGCCTGACTTTCTTAGATAGATTATTTAAACATGCTAATAAGAATATATAAATTCACTGTATATATGTGATATTTTGTGTGGTCAACTTGGACATTATGCCACCACACCACTCGTAATAAACCTTCATTTTTAAAATCCAGAATTAAAGTACCCTTGGCCAGGATTAGTTATTTGATAATTTTTAAAACTGTGGTAGTTGTAATGTTGCTCTTCAATATGGAAGTTTGTATATGTGTGGTAGTAATGCGGGTAAGTCCTAAAGTTTTTGTGTATTAGACCTTCAATTTTTTACCAAGTAAATAACAAGTGCCCTTACGCCCATACTTAGCCTACCAAAGTCTGAAATGTGTTTAATAATGATAGAGTGGAAACAGTTGTTTAAAATTAAATTTTGCTCCACCATTGGACCCTTTATACATGAGGGGTGAAATTGTGTAGTAGACTTGTTTCTTTTCCAAACCTAATTTCTAATTTTTATAAAATCACTTTACAATTGACAGTGGTATTTAATTTTATTATTAAATAGATTTGATTGCAGTCTTTTCTTTTAGTACTGAAAGTATTGTATATGGAAAGAAAACTTAAGGCAAGCTTCTTTGAAAACTGAATATGTTAACAATTTTGTTGGTTTAAGTATGGTCAAATAATATCCGTTCTCTGTAAGCTACTGCTTAAAGCCTAATTTAACCTGAAAATACTGCACTTTTATTGTTTTAGCACAGTAATCGTTAGGATAATTTTCCTTTTAGAGAAATGTTACTTCAGAATCTCTTACAGACAAAAACTTTTAAATCTACTTGGTGGGGGGAGGGATGAATTCTTGCTTATTTTGGACAATTAGCCTTCTTAATTCCTGTGGTTTGTTTCAGTATTTTAAGAGACAGGTATATGTTAGAATTCTTGAAAATGAAAAAAGGTTTACACCTTTCTAGTTGTAGAAAAATTGTTTTCTAAATTTTAACTGTTATTCATTAGCAGAAGAATACATGAAGCATATAGTAGTTTGCCATTAGAAAACAATGGGGTGACAGCGTTCACTTTGCCATGTTTAATTTTAGAGACTATATTATTGGCATTTGCTGCCTGTGAAAATCTTTGTTCTGTGAACCTAACAGTATAGTCTTTTTCAACTCACATGCCAGGCAATGATAGCATTATTGATTATATTCTAAACTATTTTCAAAGTTTTATGCTTGCCTAAGTTTAGTTTTTTATTTTATTTCATAACTTAATAAAAAATACTGCCCTGATGGTATAACTGACAGAAATGATTGTACCAGTTGATAAAATAATAAAAATGTGAAAGGAGGGGAAATCATAGGCCTCTTCCCTTGACTTTAGTTTGTTACTTTTTTGAGTGGTGTCTTATGTCAACATTATTGTAAATTTGAGAATCCTTAACCATTTTTTGAGTTGAATTAAATAAAATAGTAATAGACCTTAAAACAGTTTAGAAACTTGATAAATCAAAACATTTTATTTTGGCATTTAGCATTGTGATTTTATCCAATAGTCATGTATGATTACTGGGCATATATGAAATATTGTGCCATATTTTTAAACTTTGAATATAATTTTGAGTATGAAAAATTCTTTACTAAATTTCATCAGCAACACTTTAGTCTATGTGAAAATTTAAGGGATTCACAATAAACCTTGTAGGTAGATGAAGTACCTAAATTATCATAGACACCAGTTGGGTCTATGATAAATCACAAAACTGCCCTGTAAAATTCTGCCCTGAGTATACATCTTTGATTTTGAACATGATACTGGTATTATTTGCTGTTGTTTCCACTTGATTCTGTAAAATCTGAATTAAAGTAAATGTTTCTGCAGTGTCTCTTGTGTTTGAAAGGCTAGTTTCCTTTTTTTTTTCTTTTTTTTGGGGGGGAGGGGAGTGAATATTTGTTTTTTTTTATTTCCCAATGGCTTTCAGAAAATGTGGGCTATTACATTAGCATCAGTTTTTAAATGCATATAATGAAAATTTTGAGGGAGGAATTTAAAATGAAACACCCACACACACACACAACATTCTGACCCTCTATGACACAAACAAAATTATCATAGAACATGGAGTATTAAATTATCACTTAAGATACTCAATTATTTTTACATCTTTTGAGTCGTTAAAAAGACAATGATAAGCATAAGAACTACCATTTCTCAGAAATCTGAACCATCTAGTCTAAAATTCTTTCAACAAAATCAAATGTTATTTTGTGGAAGAGTTAGGATTATTCTGTCAAAAACTCAGACGTTTTGTACATTAGCTTCTTTTACTACTTCTCTACTTGTTTGATTCTGTCTTAAAAAAAAACTTACTGCTATTCTTAATGAGAGTCTTCATTGACTTTTTTAAGAGAAAAAAGTCAATCAAAAAGCATTTATTCAATACTTAGGATGTATAAAGCATTGTGAATACAAATAGAAAAGCAGAGAACACTTGTTCTCAAGGAGTTCCCACTGTAATGGGAGAGATAACTTATATAGTTCACCTGCAAATCAGAAGTAAATGTTTCATAATTTTTAGGATCTGGCAGCAAAGTGAATTCTTTAAATTTTATTTTGATAAAAGATTTCTTTCTGATACTGTTCTCGTTGATCCAAGGACTTACGGGAGCAAGAACATCTTTTCTAGGTCTTAAGTAGCTATGATATTGATGAAGACAATTACAGTATTGTCAAAATACAGCCTAATCTTCAAATATGAATTACACCTTTAATCTTATTTCCTCTTACTAGAATATAGTTTGCCATGAATTAGATGTTTTTTCAGAACTGTTCATAATTTATTTTCCACTTTTTGAGGTAGCAAATTTATGCCCCAAAGGAAAATAATACAGGTTCTTGTCCCAAAGTTGCTTCATGTGAACTTTTAAGTAAGATGTCTTAGTGAAGGCAAGAGCGACTCATGGAAGTGATTAAGGTTTGAATTCTGGGCAATAGAACTTTGGGTATCATCCGGACTCAAAAGGGCATGTGAGTAGTAGAGGCTATAAGATCAGGTAAATAGCAGGAGATGGTGTGACATGAAGGGTTCTGCTAGCTGGAGAGCATAAAGAAAAAAAATTCTGGGCCTATCTACCCAATGCTAGTCTATCATTTTCAAATAAAGGAGGTGAATAGGTAGTGGGGATCCAAATGGAAAAATCTGGCTTGGAATATGCATAGAAGGGAACAGATTAGGCCAAAAATACTATATCTGCTTAGCATAGATTAAGTACCATCTAAATCTAGGCTTCCTGCTTGTGTCTGGAACTAGGATCACTGCAGAGGTCAGACAGGTGGATCTCAAAGTGAAGACAAAAGTTTAAAATTCATGGAAAGAGGGAAGAAACTGACCAGTCTGTAAGTTCATCAGTGTTTTATGGACATCTCTATTTTTAGATAGTAAACATTTAAGTACTTGCTATATGCCAAATACTGTGCAGTCCCTGCCTTTGAAAAAAAACTTATTCTTTAGGGGAAATTATATAAATATGTAAAATACAAAATACTATTGTTTTAGAATGGAAAGCACAAACAACTGAGGGGATTAGGAAAGACCAGGTAGAAGGTAGAATATGAGTTCTTATTGAAAGAGTAAAGGAATCGGGGCAGCTAGGTGGCACAGTGAATAGAGCACCAGCCCTGAAGTCAGGAAGATCCGAGTTCAAATCTGGTCTCAGACACTTAATGGGGTCTAGCTGTGTGACCCTGGGCAAGTCACTTAACTTCAATTGCCTCAGCAAAAAAAGCAAAAAAAAAAAAAAAAGTAAAGGAGTCTATGAAATGGGAAAACTGAAAGAATCGGTACTTTGCTTAATCTATAATCTTATAAATACAGATACTACCATACCTCATAAGTGCATCATATTCTTTTTCAAGTTTCATCTTTCCAGACTAAAGAGACAAAACTGATGATTTGTCCTTACATGAGCCCTTCTATCCTAGATAATATAAATGAAATGTCTTAATTGTACTATTAATTTTTCTAACTCCATGTTATTTTCAATTATGATGTAGAAACACCAGAAGAATGTAATGCAAATGTATTTATTTGCTCCTCAGGTTGTATCTCTTGCAGAATTTGTATTTTCTTATGGTAGTTTAGCAAGAAAGAAAAACATATAAAGGGCTTTTAGCAAGTATCTTTTATTGGCATTCTTGATATAACTTCATATACATAGACCCATATAAATTTAAAATAAATTTGACTTTATTGTCAGAAATTAGATTGTATTTCTTGCAGCACTCTTTTTTGACAGAGCTCTTAGACAAGGGAACGCTTATTTGTTTTTCAACCTTTATAAGGGATAACTTTTAATATTTGACATTTACAATTTCTGCAAACTTAATTTAAATGTAAGATGAAGCTTTTTGAATTGGTCCCATTCTCATAAGTAACTGATCAAAGAAGTTAATTTTGATAGCCATCATAGATATTAAGTATATCCCAACTCCAATAAAACGGTCAACAATCATTTACTAAGCACATAAAATGTGCCAGGTACTGTGCTAAGTACTAGGTAATTAGCAATACCTAAATTCATTCATGCAAATATAACAGTGTCCATGCTGTCTGTTATGGCATAAATTTCTTGGCAATATCTCAGACCTAACTGTGTTAAACACTGACTTCATGTGTCTGTATTTCTAAACTGACCCATTTAAATGGGTTATCTATAAAATGCCATAATAAAATGTTTGCCACACTGGTACAGCAAATTCTTGAGGTTAATTACAAAAAAGAAAGCTATTGTGTCTGTATAAACATTATTTTTTAATAGTTAAGTAAATTATGTTCTATGTGCTAATATAAAACCAGCATTTGTAAGCATATCCTTTTGGTATTGTATTAGGTTTGGATATGTGTTGGCTCAGAACTATTATTAATCACTGCCTTTACTTTTTAATTTTCTGAGTTTGTTTTATATTGCTTTAACACAAAGAAAACAAATATAGCCTGTAGGAATATTTTAGAGTCAGTGATAATTATTCTTTTTATTTCCTTAGTATTTTTTAAGGACTCCATGGACTAAGCAGCTTTATCATTATAGTTAATAGTCAAAAATAAATTAAAAAGCTAAATGAAAACTTCATTTTCCTCCCACCCCTCTGTCTTTCAAAAACATCTTTACTAGCAGAGAAAGAGAGATTGCATTTTAGTACATTCAAGTACAAATTCCATGTTAAGACATTTCATATGCAGGTATGCGTTTACAAGACTTGGGCTTTGTCATTGTTTTGACATAACTACAAAAACAAAAGACACAAAGTATATTAAGTAGATACTAAGTGCATCCACATCCCCCTCTTCCCCAATTCATCTTCATGTAATATTAGCAGCTTTAATATAAAGGTAAATTATGGCTTGCGATGGTGACAACCAGCATTTCAGATTTCTCTGCCTAAAATCATAAAAGTATAAGCAATGTTTCTAAATTATAGCATAGGATTGTGATCATGACTTGATTTTAGTAATGTAATTTGATGATCTTTCATATTAAGATATTTTAAATCTATTTACTCTGGAGTAAAGGAGACCTTGATTAGAACAGGTGGCCTACTGATGAGTGTGATAAGTGATAGTCCATGGGCTTCATGGTATCATGATACCAGCAGAATGTGAGGAAGGTCCGGCCTGATTAGTGGACCCTCCTCTGACAGATTTATGGAAGGGCCCTGAACAAGGGTTTTACAGAATGGGCAAGCATGAATGAGTTGCAACCTGTATCAGTCACATCAGTGAGATCACAGATCCAATTTGATTTAATATATTTAGTTTTCCTAATGACAAGGAAAGTATTCTACAGAGCCTATGAAAACTCAATTAAAAGAACTCTTCTCGAACCCTAAAGGGTAAGAGCTGATAAAGACTTTTAGTTTATATTTGCCAATTCCTCCTCCCCATCCTTCACCTTACAGAAGAAAAAAAGAAGTCCAAAGGTCTTTTTACTGGAAGTATTCAGCTATGAAGAATCCATAACTGGCTTCAAAGACAAAGAAACCATGGCAGGTCAGTCTTAAGGCTGTTTGGAAAATTAAGATTGTGATCTCTTATCATCTGAAATAATTTTTAAGATAATAGAAGTAATCAGTGGAGAGGTTTCCTCTTCAGTTTAGAATCTCTAAGTCAGATAGAGTTAGATGGGGTAAAGGGATCCAAGTTGTATGAAAAATCCCCATAATGATATAGTTTGACATCTTTGCCCCAGTTAAATAGAAAATCTTACTTTACATAGCGTCAAGAGAGGTTTAAATCATCTGGGTTACTAAGCAGTGGAGAATGAAATTATAAACCATAGATCATTGAGCAGTTTTGTATTGCAGGTAGGGTTTACCCAACAAAAGTAAAGATAAGATTTCTTTCCATTTTGCTCATTTTATTGCCCAAAACTTAAGGTTTGCTAAATAGGAATGAGACATCTTTTTATATGACATCTGAATTTTCTCTGGCTCTTGGCTCTGTAGAAAACCTGCCCATTTAACCTGTTGGTAAGATATGTGCCTGACAGTCTAGCATTCTCTAAGGATGTTTTTTTTTTTTTTTTACAATGAAAAAACCCATGAAAGGAGTGTGTAACATTAGCAGCATCTTCCAAATGAAGCTGGTTTTGTGGCATATTTTTCCATCTAGATAATTCTCAAGTGCACCTTGCTATGAGGCATGTGTGTCATATTGTAACATATATAACTTACCTTCTGGACAATCATCTTTCATTATGTTGTTTTAAAATCAGTCCAAATAATTAATATTTTCCAATTGATCTAAAATGGAATAAAAGCTTTTTGGAGAACCAATGTAAATCGGTCCTTGATGTCAGCTCCAGTAATAGGGATGTTGTAAATTATATTTAAGAAATGTATATCATCTAATTGAATTTAAAAAGCATTAGATATGTGGAAGAATTTTCAGAGGCTCAGGTTCTGAATTTATGGATGTTAGATTCTAAATTGGATGAAAATTTTGTAAAGTCTCTTATGGTTACAGAGCAGAAAGTTAAAGATTCTACGTTAGCACATCCAATGTCAGTCTGAACTTGTTCTCATTTAATTTGTGCACATTTTGCCTTATTAAAGGCAAAAAATGGAGCAGCTAGGTGGTACAGTGGATAGAGCACTAGCCCTTGAATCAGGAATTCAAATCCAGCCTCGGACATATAACACTAGCTGTGTGACCCCAGACAAGTCACTTAATCCCAATTGCTTTGCCAAAAAACCAAAACAAGACAACATAAAATTTTAAGGGAAAATTTAAGTCCCTCTAATTAAAAAGAAAATCTGAATCCTCCTTGAAGAACCACCTATCATGGTTTTAACACACTTGGAAAAAGCCATTTGTCCAGAAGGCTTCCAACAAACAGTCCATCCATTTGCAACTTTGAGAATGGAAACTATTTAGACATTGTTAATCAAGTCGTGAGATTCTACTGTGAAGCATTGAAAAGGGTTTCTATATCATCTAATAAGGATATCTATTTTCAAATATCTTTTTAATTAAATTCAAATTTTTTTAATAATCTGAGAAACGCATCTATGACAAGCCATACAGGACACATTAAACTATATGTTGTATATTTTTAAAGTGAATTATACATAAAAATATCTGTGCAAACTAAAAAATACATTGCATCAACAAATTCTTGGGAGAAAACCTTAATATACTTTAGCATTATCACTTAAGTTATATAAAATATGTCTTCTGTAAAAGTACAAATAAAAAAAAAATTAAATTATGCCTAGGGAAATAGCCAGGCTCATTTCTTTAGTACGAACTAAAATAAAGTTTTATCCATCTAAATTATTGCTTAGTCCCACTGAAGCCATCAGAAACCTGTAGCAAGTAATAAAGTCAAATCCTATTTCTCATGTGACAGTGCCCTAAACATCCAGCTGTCCCCAAGTTTGTTTTTCTGAAACTTTTCACCGTGGAGTAAAATTCTATAATACTGTTAACAGAGGCTATCCATTGCTGGATTTGTCAGGATCCAATGTCGAATCTTGTTGCAGTGATCCTATTTGTGCCATGAAGCTATTAGCTTGTTGTCCCCAGTCATAGTAATCTGGTGCAAAGCTTAAAAAGAAAAAAAAAAGAATACTTTTCCAACATTTCTTTTACATTTCTCATATCAATTTATAAGCAGCTACTTAGGAATGGACCATTATCTAAAAAGCCCACACATTTCAGTGCTCTCTCTACCCATCCTCTTCTTCCCACTCTCCTTCCCCAGGCACAAACCAAAATGTTGTTTACATGAAGGTTTTGCCAGAGTACAAGAATAAGCCCACTTATTTTCCCCAGTACAATATCTGAGTATCTCATAGCCAGATCTATTTTTAATCAATCACTTCTACTGACTATATAGTCATAGGGTCACAAATTTAGAGCAGGAAGGGGTCATTCAAATCAATCCTTTCATTTTACAAATGAGGAAAACAGCTTCAGAGAGTTAAGTGACTAAAGATAAATGAGGCAAAATTATAATGTGAAGTTTCAAGAAATGTGCCTTCTTTCCATTCCTGTTTTTTTTGTGTGTGTGTGTGTATAAGTCTTCAACTTATAGATATACTGAGCCATTCTGGCAAAGGGATATGATATCTACTTAAAAGTATTTAAAAAGCAATAGTTTTTGTAGAAGAAGGATCAGATTTGTTCTGTATGGACCCAGAGAATAGAACCAGGAACAAAGGATAAAAGTAGAAAAGAGATAAGTTTAGACTTTTTCCAGATTTCCTGATAATTAGAGCAGTCCTTAGGTAGATTGAGCTGCCTTGGGAGATAGATAATATCTTGGGAGAGAGATCCCCTCAGGTCTTCAGGCACAAGCTAGATAACCACTGTCAGGTACATTATAGAAGTAATTCTCACTAAGGCTGCTTTCAACTTTCATACTTTACAATTAGGCATACCCTACACTTTCCCTTGTACCCTATGCATCTCGCCAATCCCAATGAAATAGGAACTCCTATCTGAAACATATTTAGACTGTTCTCTCACAGGACTGGATATAAAGATAAGACATCAGTAATTTTTTTTAAGGATTCAAAGGAACTAGCCGACTCTCCTTAGAAATGAAAATGTCTTGGGGAGTTTAGAAGATTATCACTCATTCATCCAGGATCTAAAATTAATTCAGTCAGATGGTCCCTTCTGGATGGAAATGGAATTTTGATTACAATGGAAAGAGAGGGAAGATTGGGGATGGTAGCTATGGTTGGAACCTGGAGGACTTTATGAAAAGAATGCTTCTGGTGGGAGATATCGGGCAACATGTGGGCAGTGGGATTTCTAGAGAGAGTTCTGGGGTGTGTGTGTGTGTGTGTGTGTGTGTGTGTGTGTGTGTGTGTGTGTGTGTGAGAGAGAGAGAGAGAGAGAGAGAGAAAGAGAGAGAGAGTGTAGGGCCAAGTCTGTGCTCAGGAAAAGAGATTCTTCTTTATATTTTTTCCTATAGCACACAATCCAGAATTCTGGCCCTAGTGACATAGTTATAAGAATAATATTAATAACTAACATTTATATTACACTTTAAAATAGCACAAATTTATGAGCCAGGCATTATGCTAAGTGCTTTATAATTATATCATTATATAATTATATTGGAAGTAGGTACTGATATTATATCCATTTTACAGATAAGGAAACTGAGGCAGACAGCTTAAGTGCTTTGCTCAAGGTCACACAAGTGTCTAAGGCAGAATCTGAATTTAGGTCTTTCTGACTTCAAACTGAGTTTTCTATCTACTGTGTTACTTACCTGCCTCAGGGTATCCTTTAGCTATAAAACAGATTAATTTTTTGGTGAGCTAACCAAAGAACCTAACTATTATATTGAACATAGTTTCTATGAGAAAATGTGTTTTGAATCCCAACTGATCAATTTAAGAACATTTTAAAAAATAGTTTGTTCCTAAATTGGAGACTATATCTACTTTTGTACAAATGTTAAGTGAAAGGAACCATATGTGTACATAATTTGACTCATGGATAGTTCAGTCATATGGGTTGAAAGTAGGATCACAGATCTGTAGCTGAAAGGGACTCCAGAGGCCAATAAATACTTAAGTATTGTGACTTGAGGGAGCTCACTTGTCCCTGAATATCTTCTCATCTGGTCAGAAATTCTCAACATTAGTTTTTATTAGTTTTTGCATCCTTAATGGTTTAACAAGTGACAGAAGAACTAGGGCAATGTAACATCTAGGCATTGATACTGGACATAAATAAAAATCCTTTGCACATTTCACAGTTCCGTTTAGGGCTAGCCTTGAGTTCTTTGGACCAGCATTACTATTTAAACCAAGAGATATCATCAACCTGAACCCCATCCCCATCCCCATCCCTTTAAGATTAACCTTTAATTATGGTGTGTAATAGTTCAAAGTTTTAACACTTTGTCCCTGCTACTGGTAATTATTC
Source organism: Myrmecobius fasciatus (assembly GCA_023553655.1). Lineage (NCBI taxonomy): Eukaryota > Metazoa > Chordata > Mammalia > Dasyuromorphia > Myrmecobiidae > Myrmecobius > Myrmecobius fasciatus. The sequence continues at coordinate 33,689 of JAJPUD010006660.1, read as the reverse complement.
TGATTAATTATTCATAATTAATCCCTGTCTGAAATATCTAACAAAAAGATGTCTGTAAGAAACAATGTCCTGGTGACTTTATTTTTAACATATGCCAATCTTTTCTTCTCCACGGACATTCTGGTATGACTGTGCAATAATCCAGGTCCTCATACCTAGATATTAATTTCATATATCTCATCTACCTGTTCCTCAGAGATTGTACAAACTAATTTTCCAGTTTGGGACTCTCTTATTGGGGCAACCCTTTTTGGGAGAAGGATCTTTCTTTCTCATTCATTCCTTGTTTAGATTCTCCTCCTTTTACCTTCCCTGAAGCCCTTGAGGGGCGATGTTCCAAGCGAGGTCATCATCACTGTCATATCTTCGAGGGTTGTCAAAGAAATAAGATCTAGGGCT
>JAJPUD010006660.1:17227-33280 GCA_023553655.1 Myrmecobius fasciatus | reverse complement strand
AGGCTATATATTAATTTCTTCTATTTTTAGGAGTTTAATTTGTGCTCTAAAACTTCATGATCCCAGGGGATGTTACTGCCCTAGATCTACCTATGGCATTTTTGGTAGCTTTATTCAAGGAAATCTTATACCCCTGCCCATGCTCTGCCAAGCAAGACCAATTGCTGAGAGTGGAATGTCATGAATGGGACTGTGTCAACATGACTTCTTGAATGCAGCACAAACAAAAGAAAATCCAAGACGTCTAATAACATTCCTTCTCCACGTGCCCTTCCCTGTGAATAAATTGGGTGCTGATGTCCATTCAGACCAGTTTGCTGTAACAAATGCATTAAGAAACTGGCAATACATTAGTGATAAATGTGATTGATGAGCACAGCTACTGAAGCAAACACTGGAGGAAATACAATTAAAATGCCCAACAATTTTTCTTGGGCAACAAAATTTGAGGGCAGAGATTAAACTGTAAATATGTATATTTTGTTGCTGTGTAAATGAAGCAATTTGATTCAAATCGACCACTATTTAAAATATGATTTGGAAATAAAGTATATCTAACTATAGCATTTGTATCTGAATCTTAGCCCTTATATAGATCACACTTTGAGGTTTGCAAATTGCTTTACATAAATTATCTCATTTGCTATTCATACATTCATTCAACAAACAGATCACTGTGCTAAGAACTAGGAGGAGATATAAAAGGTTAGTAAAATACAGTCCCTAATAAGATACCAATAAAGACAGGTGTAATACACAATATTACATCATCAATCATTAGAAAGTTTACAGAAATAAAGTGCTATTTGAGATCCAAGAAGGAAGGTTGTTATCACCTTGAGGTCAAGGTCAACAACTTTGTGCTATGTCTCCCTCAAAGAAACAAAGAAGTCAATGAACTCTACCTTCCATCTCTGTCTTGACAATGGCTGCCCCCAGACTCAACCTCTCCATCTAGAGAAGGAATTCTCTGTCCTACTCCCCATCCCCTCCCCTCCATCTTTTGATTTTTCTTGTTTCTTTCAAGGCTCAGCTTTATTAACAGACCTTTCCCAGTGTGTCCCTCCTCAGATGACCTTCCCTCTACTCTGTATATATTTTATATACATGTGGTTTCACCCATTGGAACGTGAACCCCTTGAGGAAATGGATTATTTTTACCTTTTTTTAAGAGTCTCCCTGCCTCCAGTTTCTCTCCCTCAATGTATCCTACATACTGCTGCTGGGTTAATCTCTGTTATTCATTTTTCTGACCATGCCACTTTTCCTGCTCCAGAAAGGTTCATTAACTCCCTATTGTCTAAAAACAAAGTCCAAATTCCTTAGCTTAGCATTGAAGACTGAACTCAATCTATTTGTCTTTACCCCCAACACACCCTTTTATTTTTTATTCTGTTGTGGTAAAATTATATGACTCATTATTCCCCAACAATATAGAATCTTTGAAACCCCTAGAGAGATCTTAGAGGTCATTCGTAATTTTAGAGATGAAGAAACTGAGCCCTAGAGAGATGAATGCTCAAATAGTAAGCTGAAGAACCTGGATTCAGGTGGTCTCCTGGCTTTCATGCCTTTGTCTTTAGCATTGCCTAGGCCTGAAAAACCCACCATACTCCCCATCCTTCCAAACTAGATCTGATTAAATCTCTTCCTGTGTTTTAAATTCCAGTACAAATTTCTCTTTTTTATGAGGCCTTCTCCCATCCTCTCACCCTGAAGTGATCCTTCTGATCTCAGAACACCTGTTCTTGTGTGTTATAGTTATTTACATATATATCATGTTTCTCCCTTGGCCTGAAGGATAAGATTCTTTGAACATATTATACTTTTGCTTCAAATCAAGAAAAAAATATATATATTATGTTTCTTCACACACACACACATATATATGATATATATGTATGTTACATATATATATATACATACATATTATATATATACACATATATATACATATACATATATATATATACACATATATATAAAAGAGAGAGAGAAGATAATAGGAGATATGAAGGCACAAGATTATAAATTATTTGAGGGGAAGGTCTGTGACTCTTATATTTTCCAAAGTACCAAGTACAATGTTCTACATGCAAAAACCAGAAATCGCTCACATAGCAAAATCATATTACAAAATGCTTTCTTCACAACCACCATATGGTTGGAACAGTAGAAGAAGAATTATACTCATTTTATAGATAAATAGAGGTTCAGAAAGATATCAATTTAAAGCCAAGTTTTCTAACCCCAAGTTCAATGTCTTTTCTATTATATCATACTGATCTAGAACATGTGCTTAATAAATGTTTAATATTATGAGCCCCTTGCTGTTTCCAACTAGCAGCTTTCTTGGCTTTCTTAACTTTGTCAGTGAAATTACACAGGGAAGAGAAAAGAGGGTAAAACTGAAGCAAACCTTGGTGTTGGTATAGATTTCCATCCAGTTTGGTTTTGGTTCAGAGAAGGGTTACCTTCTTGGCTGAAATGACAACTTTTAATTACTTGTGGATATCACAGATATCTGGAATTGCCCTGTCTTCTCTACTTTCCTGTAGATGACTATTAACCATACCTAATAACTGGGTCAAAATATTGATGGCTAAATTCCTAGCATTGAGAAAAGTGTTTATACAAAATAGGGCAAAACATCGAGCATCTTGGCTCTCCAGTCAACTGTCTCTGAACCACCAAAATTCTTGCTTCTTAGCCTCTTACTGTATTGATCCGTCTCTCTGTGGATGTTTCTTCCAAAAGCTGGGCCCCAAACATACTCAAATAATCCAAGTAACGCCTTAAAGATACTTCAGCACTGTGTCTCTTTCAGTGACAATGTTATATGCATTACTTTCAGGAGATACATTACAATAGTGATTGTATTATATATAAATCATTGCTAACAGTGGGTGGTGGGAAGATAGCTGAATTCTATTGCATTCTCATCTTTAAAAGTTTGCTTTGTTACAAGATAAAATGGTAAATTCAGGTTTCATGACCCAGATCAGGAGTTCTGATAGCAATAAAGTAGTTACCAACTGAAAAATATTTATTTCTCTCAGTTCTCACAGAATTATACTCATTTTAAACAAAGTTGTTCAGATGCTCTCCTAGCCTTAGTTTCTCTAGTAGGAAAGCTTACTGACATGATCCACCATGTCCAGTTGGCAAAACGTTTTTTAATGTCCCAAGGGATGGTGAATTACTTTCTCTAACAATTTTAAAGTCTAAAAATTAGATCCTGAATGGCAATCCCCACACAAAAAAAATAATAAAACAATCCTCCTCAAAAGCAAATCCCACAACCAAAAATTCCAATGTTCACGATTATACTATTATATCTATGATTCTAGTATACCCTAGTATACAAAATTCTGTTATTCACTTTTATGTTATAAAAGAGTCCCCTTCCTCCCTCCCCTCAATGAAATACAAATCAATTTACTTACTAGGTCCTTTGTAGGATTTCTAACTCGGAAGAAGTAAACGACTAAGGTGGTGGGTAGAAGCTCCCACACAAAAAGGACCACTCCAAACACTACATATCCAGCATCTCCAAGCTGACTTTTCAGATCTGCCTGTTAAGGTAAAAAAGATTGTAGAAATGTACCTGATTACACTGGATAAAGTCACAGAAGAAAAGGTGGATAATGCTTAATTAAAAGCAAGTACAACATCATAACTCTGACACTATTCCAGAACCTTTTCTCCCTGACCTCCCCCTCAATATATACATCTACCCTATAGATCACACTACAGTAAGGTCAGACAAGACCTTGAATCTTAGCCAGCCTCCTGAGGGACACTGATGATCATTTCAATCTTTCATATTTAATAATTATCCTTAAATCATGTTTAAAAAAACCCCCAAAACAAATAGGTAGTTTTTTCTATATGCATTGATATAATAATGATCTTTTTAAATAACAGAAAAAATGTTTTTATAGAAATGTAGTATCTATGAAACACTAGAAAACCTAGGAATGAAATAGACCTTACCTTAAAATGGTAAATAGTATATGTCTAAAACTGAGTCAGCCTTATATGTAAGAAGGATAAATTATAGTTCTTCCAATGAAATCAAGAGTAAAATGAGGATGTACATTGTCATCACTACTATTTGATTTAATCCTAGAAATGGTAGCTATAGCATTAAGACAAGAAAAAGAAATCAGGATAGAAATAAACACAGCAAAAAAGGAATAAAAATTATCTTTTTGCAGATGATATGATGGTGTATAGAGAACCCTGGAAAGTCAACAAAAGTTAGTTGAAACAATAATTTCAGCAAAGTTTTAGAATATAAAATAAATATCCACCAATCTTCAGCATTTCTGTAAATTGCCAACATAAAGAGATTTCAGAATTTCTGTAAGTTGTTAGCAGAGGTAGAGAAATTCTATTTAAAATAATTACAGAAAACTGAAAATACCTGGGAATCTATTTACCATAACACACACAAGAACTAGATGACTATAACCTCAAAATATTGTTTGTGGAAATAAAGGCAACTCTAAATAGTTGGAAAAACTATGAGACCATATAATAAAATTACAACACTACCTAAATTAATATGCCACAAGAAGTAGTACTTTATAGAACTAGAAAAAATAACAACAAAATTTACCTGGAGGAGCAAAAGGTCAAGAATCTTAAGGGAAATGATGGGGAGGGGGAGGGAAAGTGGGAACAAAGTGGGCCTAACAGTACCAGATCTCAAACAATACCACAGACCTGTAATCTTTAAAACCATTTGGTACTAGTTATAAAATTTTAAAATTATAAAATTTTATAAATGTATGTTATATAAAATTTTTAAAAGGTCAATCAGGGGAATGGTATATAACATACAAAAAGTAAATTAATTTAGTAGATTAGGGTTTTATAAACCCACACACTCCAGATATTGGAGTTAAGGATTTACTGTCTGACAAAACCTCCAGGAAAACTGGATAGACTAGAAGTCTGACAGGAATTAAGGTTAGATCAACATTCACACCACATAGAAAAACTCCAAATGAGACATGACCTAACTAAAGCATAGCATAATCAACTTAAAAGAACATCCTTTTGGATTCTTGGGATGGGGGAAGAGTTCATAATCAAAAAAGTAATAGAGAGGATAATAAAAGATAAAATAGATGATTTTGTTTGAATAAAATTAAACTATTGCATAAGTAAATCCAATTCACTTAAAATTATAAGAGAAATAGGTAACCGGTAAAAAAAAATCTTTGGAGCAAGTTTCTCTTATAAAAGATCTCATTTTGAAGATATAGAAGAAACAGATTCAAATCTATTAAAAAAAAAAAAAAAGAACCATCCAAAAGTTGATAAATGTCAAAGGTTATGAAAAGGCAGTCATCAACAAAAGAAAGCCAAACTATAGCAATATGAAAAAATGATCCATTTCACTGATAATTAAGAAAATTAAAATAAAAGAAATTCTGAGATTCCATTCCATACTCACCAGCTTGGCAAAGATGATAAAAAAGAAAAATGATAAATGACAATAGGGCTTCTGAGAAAACAGGAACACCAATATATTATTAAAAAGTTTACAAGCTACTCCTTCCATTCTGGAAAACAATTTGGAACTATGTTCTAAAAATCATCAAATTATACTCTTTTATTTTAGTCTTATATTCCAAAGAATTTTTTTTAAAGAGGAAAACTATAACAGCTTTTTTTATCTTATTTTATAACATTGAGGCAACAGTGGACACAGTATTGGAATTGGAGTTTAAAAGATGTGAATTCAAAACCAGCTTCAGATAGTTACTAGCTGTGTGACCTGGGAAAATCATTTAATTTCTCTGTACCTAAGTTTCCTCATCTGCAAGATGGGGATAATAATAACTTCCCTCAGAGGGGTTTTGTGAGAATCAAATGACATAAATCATATAAAATGTTTTCCAAACCTTAAAGCACTATCTGTATGTTAACTATTATTATATAGACATCAAATTATATAGACACCCCGATTACATTAATTTTCTGAGAATCATTTCCTAATCCCTGCATATCAAGCTTCTTTGGAATCTATCCCAATATTCTGTTGGGGTTTTTCCACAGCTGTATTATAGCAATGATTCACAAAGAGTTTCTGGTCAACTGTTGCGTCAGTCTCCCTCTCTCTGCCTTCCTGATCCACCTCTTGTTTTTCTTAGGTGGACCTAACTTTATATAATAAATATATCCTAAAATTATGTGTAAGCTCAAAATTTCAAAATCTGACTGCATTTTAAATGATACATAGACACCATTTGTACCTAAAATTGAATCCTTAAAAAACCCATTTTTTGGTAATACAGTAAAGTTCTAATTTGTATATACTGCAAAATTTGATTTTTATGTTTTATATTCTTAAAGTAGGACAGGCCAGTCACTTAACAATCATTTCTTAAGCATTTCCTATGAATCAGGCACTGTGCTGAGAGCTGGGGATCCAAAAAAAGGCAAAAACCCTCTTTGTTATTAAGGAGCTCACAACCCAATGGGGAAAACAACATGTAGGTACATACAAGTTATATGGAGTTGTTCAGTGGTTTTTCAGTTGTTTGACTCTTTTCGTCTGTCTGTCTGACCCCATTTGGGATCTTTTTGGCAAAACCCTGGAATGGTTGGCCATGTCCATTTCCAGGTCATTTGACAGATAAGAAAATTGAAAATGACTTGCCCATTGTCACACAGCTAATAACTGTGGGAGGCTGGATTTGAACTCAGGAAGATGAGTTTTGACTGTCTCCAAGACTGGTACACTCTCTGCTTATGCCAGCCGGGTGCCCCGTATTTGGAATAGGCAGAAAGTCCTCAGAAGCTGCGGGGACTAGGAAAGGCCTCCTGCAGAAGGTAGACATGAAGGAAGGTCTATAAAGTTAGCCCACCTTCTCCTCTTCATGTGTTTGTGATTTATGTGAGCCCTGTTCTTATCTCTGAATTTCCATCTGTTTTCATTAGTCCAATTCGCCAAGTTTATTTTACAAATAAATGATGACTATAAACCTACTTTAAAGAAAGGGATAGAGCAAAGACTGGCTCTGTGATTTTATTGATTACAGGGAGCTCCAGGTTCTCGAAATGAACAAAAAGGAAAAGGCAATTAGTGCCGTTAGTAGTTGCCAATCTGGAGAGTATTGTCTTGTTACTAAGATGAAAGACTCCCTTTTCTCTCTAGAATATAGAACTCTTTAGCCTTAGGCCCTCCATTTCTTCAAATGTATCATAAAATATTTTTACCAGATGACTTCTATGATTCCTTATAATACTAACTTTCTGTAAAAAAATTTGTTGACATTTATATGGTGTCTTAGAGTTTACAAGGGGCAGCGAGGTGGTGCAGTGGATAGAATATAGAGTCTAGAGTCAGGAAGACTTATTTTTCTAAGTCAAATTCTAGTCTTAAACACTTCCTAGCTATATGGCCCTATTCATCTCAGTTTCCTCATCTGTAACATGGTGGTGAGGATAAAATGTAATAACACATAAAATACTTTGAAAACCTAAAAATACTACATAAATGCTAGTTGTTATTTACGATACTATAGGAATTATTCTCCACATTTTGAAGATGAAGAGAAATTAAATAATTACACACCCAATAAACTGAAGAAGGATTTGAATGGGGATTCTTACTAATTCAAGTTCTTACTTGAATTGAAGAACTAATTCAGTTCTTACTAATTCAAGATCAAACACTCTTTCCATTATGACAAACTAGACCCTCAAATATAAGGACTGGATGTTAGACTGGATGATCATATGAAGTTTCAAAAAATTCTGTGGTTGTCTGAACCTAACCAGAATAAGAAATTAAATTTAGGATTTCCTTTGACTAAAATCAATCATCAACCTCCTTCCTTTCTCAAAAAGGCAGAGAACTATGGGTATAGAATGCTACACATGTTGACAGACATAGTTGATATATATGAGTCAGTTTTACTGAAATGTGATTATAAAAAATAATCTTTGTTACATGGGAAGGTTGGCTGGGTAAAAGAGGAGGGAGTTATCTTCTCAGAAATGAATGTGATGTAAAAACAAAAGGCATCAGTAAAGCTAAAAAAAAGAAAAAAGAAAAAAAAATCTCAATCATTCCTTCTTCTGGGCCTTTTCATAAACAAAGGTATTCTCTGTCAGCAAACGAAATGACAGAGGTTATAGAGGGCCTGAGCCTGCAAAAGACAGAATGCTTCTATAGTTTCTTTCTTACCATGTGATCTCCAAATGAATTCAGGAAGCTCAAGGGATGGGAAGGATGCACAATTTCTATAACTCAGATTTAGGAAGGCTAAGTGAGCCACAAGGAAATAAGCATTAAACAGTTGTTCTGAATGTAGCATCTTGAGTGGCCTAAATATTCATTTTCTTTTTTTTAATTTTAATTTTTTTAATATTTATTTTCTATAGCCACTCATTTTCCATCCATGTCACTAGCCTGATTCAGATTCTCTAGTCTGCTTCTACAACCAGGCAGGTCCTACTTTCTGTTCTACTTTTAGTCATATAAGACAGCTCTCAGTTTTCCCATCAGCATAATGGGGATCATACAAGTGATATTGACTATCTTACAGAGATATGGTGAAAAAAAGAACTTTCCAAAGCTTAAAACATTATACAAGGTACCCTGAAAATCTTAGTGAAGTTTTAAACTACTAAAGATTCTCCATTAAGCCTGTAACTAACTGCACTAAGTTTTGGGAGATGCTGTGTAATGCTCTTATTAGCTGGAGGGTGGGGTCTTCTTGTAGACCATTTCTATGCTTGCTTTGTTTTTACATTTGGAGTTTAATACCTATCACTTGAGGGGAAGGGGAATATATATAGTTTCTGTTATCTGAAGAAGGTATTTGATAAAGAAGTAACAGACTAAGGGACAGGAGAAAATGGAAAGCTTCTATTTAAGCCTAAAAATATCTCAGCAGACATCTTTTAATGTAGATTTCTTCAAATGCTGTGAGTATTCAATGTGGGGAGGACCAGAGTTATTGTATCTATTTGGGGAACTCCTTTCCAGAACTGTTTACTATGTTTGACTATAAGCTTCTTGAAGGCAGGCGTTGTTTTTCTTAGCACAGTGCTCAGCACATGGCTGTTCAGTTGTTTTTCAGTTCTGTCTGACTCCTCATTCCATTTTGGGTTTTCTTGTCAAAGATACTGAAGTATTTGTCATTTCCTTCTCCAGCTCATTTGACAGATGAGGAAACTGAGGCAAACAGGGTTAAGTGACTTGCCCGAGGTCACACTGTTAGGAAGTGTCAGAGTTCAGACATGAACTTAGGAAGATGTCTTCTTGATTCTAGGTCCAGCATTATCCACTGTACCACCTAGCTGCCCTGCCTAGCACATGTAGGTACTTAATATTTATTGAAATATTCAATATTTGTTGAATTAAATGGGATTGAGTTGAATCCAGATAGGGACACTCCAATTTCAATAGAAATTGATAGACTGACACTCTGTCCAGAGGGTTGCCTAATACTTCAAGATTAAATAAATTATCCACAGTTACTAAGCTTTGTTTAAGAAGTGGGACTTGAATTCGGTTCTTCCTGTTACTAAACCAGTTCTCTATTCACTCTGCACCCCTCTAAATAACCTTAAAATACCTTGACCAGACCTCAGAGCACTCCATAAAATTTCAGGCATGTGTTTTCTGAAACCTGAGTAAGTTTTCTTTCATTCCTTTTGTCTTTACAAACTTTAACTCTTAATAACACTTTAACATTTTCAAAATAACTTTGAAACGGCTTTGGCCACATCAGTCTTTTCATTTAATTCTTATTGACTTTCTAGGAGGAAAAGGATTATTTGTGACAATCATATAAAGACTTATTATGTGCCACATTGAGGCCCCTGATAGGAAAAATTAAAATAATTTGCCCACCCAAGATCAGAAGGCTAGTGAGGATACAGACCAGGCAAGACTGGAAGTGTTCTGCTTTTTACTCTAGTATACTCTCATATCTCTTACAAGGAGAGCTAGTTCTCCAGAAACTGGAAAATCTGGACATTCTTGGTTCCCAGCTAAACATCCCTTGTTGATGAGCTCCTCACTTGCCTGATCTGATACGTTGTACCAGTCGTAATCAAAGGAATGGACATTCTTATTGTGAGAAAAAGATAATATGAACAAGTTGTAGCAGGCTCTAGATGCATAAAGCAGGATAACTGTCACCCCGATGGTGGTCACTTGACACACGGATGAGCCCTGGAAAAGAGGAAATTTGCTTTAGTGCAATCCAACTCCTTGGCAGGACTAGTGCTATACCAGCCAGCTGCCATCCTCAGTCCCCCTCTGCAACCTTCATTGCTTAGCTGTGTCTTGCCCGGTTAGCCAACCCCCATCTGAAAGTCCGATTGGAAATACTCTCAGAGACTTCTGGATGTTAGTAACCCTGTACACGTCTATTTAGTTTAAAGAATCTGGTCCCAAATCTGCTTGTATTTTCAAGCTGTAGGAGACAGCAGCAATTTGGTTTGGAAATACTTCCACGAAGTCCAAACCAAACGGGTGTGCTGTGCTGTTTTAGGGCCCTCTGGGTAGGAATATGCAGTGATGTGGACCTTTGTTTTAATTCTCCCTGCACACTGCTGGCCAGCTAAGTGGGAAATTGTCCCAGAAGCTGCCAACTCCCCTAGGTCTCTTGTTTGCTTTGGCCACTTTTCCCAGTGAGATGATTAAACACACAGCAAGAGATGGTTTTGTGGACAGAGCTCAGTTGCTGGAGGATTTTTGGAACCAGTAACACACTTGGTGTTTAATAAATACTTCTTGGCTGGACTTGGGACTTGTCAGTAGCTATGAAAATTCTCCACTTAATAAATGGTCAGTTTTTCTAACCAATCAGAAAATCATGGGATAAACAGGATATGAGCTGTTGTACCTGAACATCTGGAGACTGCTTTGATATTTTTTTTTTCCAGGAAGGAGTTATCAAATAAATCCAAGGTATTATTAAATTGTTTCAATGGCTGTTAATTATGCTTATTATTTTCCCTGTGGGAGGTCTGAATAGTGCTTCAGTAAAAAACTACAATTTAATCCTTCCTGTTAAATTCCCTCTCCCTGTTTTTAAAATCCTCAACTGTCTCATGGAGAGGAGAGATTATGTTCAAGGGAATTCAGACAAAATCAAGTTTGACATTTCCTTGCAAAGCATGTCAATGAAAAGTCCTAGCACAATGACTGTAAGGTTCCATTCTCCAGGGTCATGTCCGGCAAACAAAATGGTGCTCGGTGGCAAGGATTTGGATTTATAAGGAATCTTTCCCCTAGGCCCTCCTCGGCAGCTATTCCTCAATATGTCACGATTGGATGCTTTCTGAGCATGGCAGATTGGCACACAGTGCCACGCAAACCCCATCACCTGGCCCCAGTCTTCAGAATAAAGAGATTAAACAAATGGGTTTTAAGGGTCCTCTGCAAGTCACTAGTAGACAAGGGAGCAGAGGCCCGCCTCTCCTGCTCTGATGTCAATACTCCCACCGGCCAGAAGTTACACAAGGCTCCTCTGCTCAGCAATCTGCTTTGTGAAAGTACTACACCAGCTGCTTAGGCAAATTTAGTCCTAGGCTCTCAAATATGCTTGTTTTTTTCTCCTAAGCATCCAAAGGGGCAAGGATGAGGTTTCCAGGGGGGAAGAGAGTAGTGGGGAGTGGATTTGGTTTATTACTTCCTCTCCACCTTTAATTCTGCTTTCTTCCCTGTAAAAAGAAATCACCATGTGGCTAAAAAGGCAGGCAAAAGGGCAATTCTGTGGGCGCTTGTCCCTAAGGAGCAGGAAGGCTCTGGTCATCTGCAAATCACGGGGGAAATGGGGCCTTGGAAGCTAAGTCACCCTGAGCTCCCCCTGACTCAAAAGACTTCAGCGTCCCTTTAAAAATTGTCACCATGAGAATACAGGAAGGATTTTGACTGGGTAGGAACTACCAGCGGGGGAAATACCCCGCCCCCAACGCCGATCAAAATCTGCCTTTAATCTGGCAGATTCCTCCTGGCAGATGATGGGCCCGAGGGACTTGTACAGGACCGTAAGACCAATTCAGAGTCCCAGGCAAGACGGGAGCCCACGTACTCCAAGCCAAACTCTGTCACGCGCTCTTTTAAAATGGAGCAAAAGTGATTTTCCGTCCTCAAGCCGATAAATATTCTCCTCAAACTCTCCCCTGACGACCGGCTAACCTACTCTGGGCTGTCTGGCATAGGGGCGTCCAGGAGTACTAGAGGATGGGCGGTTAGTGGTTTGAACTTCAGCCTCACTCAGTCTTTTGTTAGAAAGCCCGTGGCTTTCCCTGAAGGTTCGGCTGAGAGGCATTCCGGTGCTGGCTGTTTCCCGCTCGATCTGAGTGGAAGGAAGTGCTTCCCCCTCCCCCTACCTTCGACTCCAAGTATATATTGGCTAAGGACATCTTGGAGATCTTGTAGAGGCAGATGGAAAGCGAGATGGCGCAGAGAACAAAGAGCGTGTCGTTAATGGCCACCCGCACCGAAACGATGACCTTCCGCTCCCAGTTTTCTGTTTTCACCAGCACTGCGCAGGTTAAATTCACCAACAGGAAAAGAAGGCTGATGAAGAGGGACGCCAGGTAGAGGGGAAGTCTGAAAAGAAAGAATGAAAAAGGTGCATGAATGCTGAGCTCACGCAACCCTCGCTCACAGCAGCCTCGCTAAGCTCCTGCCGATGCCCTTATTGCGTAGCCGGAGGGACTTGAACAAATCTGTCACAGACCCTTACCGCGGGGCGCAAGATGCCCCCTGTCTGTTCTCCCTGGGATTTTATACAGTGACTTCTAGGGGATACAGAGTTGCTGTGGGGGCTGTTTGATGTCTTTCAATAATTATCAGTCCTAATCAGCCAGCATTTATCCATCTCTCTATCCATATATATTTATCGATATATGTCAAGTGCTTTCAATACAGCCATCTGTATGTACATATGATGTGTACATGCATGTATATATTTGCATTAATGTATGTGTATGTGTAATGTCTATTAAAATGTATGTATGTGTGTATATGTACAGAATAAATATACACCAGCTAGAAAGTAGTTCAATCAAATTAGATTAGAAAAAAGGGAACTGGCTCTGGATCAGGAGGAAATCGGAATTAGCTTCATGTATGTGTCAGTCATTGTTCCAAGTACTTTCGATACAAATAGATACATATACATGTGTATCTGTGCATGTATACATGTGTATATACATGAATGTATGCATATGTCTGTATAGGTAAAGAATAAATACAAACCAGCTAGACAGTAGTTAAATCAAATATGATGAGGAAAGGGGGAATGGGCTGTTGATTAGGGAAAATAAGAAATAACTTCATGTATGTGTCAATCATTGTTGCAAATGCTTTCAATACAAATAGATACATATATATAAATAAAACTTATCTATGCATATATACATGTGTGTATGTATACATGTATGCATGTATATGTGTGTATGCACAGGATAAACACAAATCAGCTAGAAAGGAGTTAAATCAAATATGATTAGGAAGGAGGGAACTGGCTGTTGAGCACGGAGAAATCAGAAATAGCTTCAAGTAGAACTTGGAATTTCAATTGTGTTGGGAAGACAGGGATTCTATGAGACTGGGGAGGAGGCTGGTTGTATATTCTAGGCATGGGGGAACCTCCAGGGTAAAATCACGGAAATAAGAATGGAGCACCATGTGTGAAGATAATAGGGATTCCACTGGGTTGGTGAAAACTAACATCAGTAACCTACAATACCTTCCTGAGAAGGCAATGACTACAATTATAAGCTACCCAGAAAAGATCAATTTAATTCCAATAATTTAATTTGACAAGCATTAAGTGACTACTAAGTACAGACCACTGTACTAGGAGAGAGAAAAGATTTAGATCCTCTCCTCATGAAGCTTAAGAACAATAGCCACAATGAATATTTAATATAGAGTGTCTCAAAAGGCTTAGCACAATTTTTAAGCATGGATAGCTCAAATTTGCACTGAGACTTGTTTTAAGACCTTTAAAGTGCTTCACATACATTATTTCATTTCATTCTCACAACAACCCTGGAAAGTAAATGTTATTATTGTCCCCATTTTACAGATGAGGAAATTGAGGTTAAGAGAGATTAAGAGATTTGCTCAAATTCAAATAGCTAAAAGTGTCTGAAGACAGGATTTGAACCACTGCTGTATCTATGGTGCTAACTGCTAATCTAGTAAAGGTGGTATGACATATACAAATAAGAAATAAAATAATTCCATATGGGATAATGGCACCATGTAAGTACTATATGATAAAGTATCCTATAAGATCCAAGGCAAGTAGTTTAGGATGGGCTTTAAAGTTTGGATAGGAATTCAACAGCTATGAAAGGGGAAGAGGATAATTCTTCACAATTACACAGAATTTTAAGTTGCAAAGCATTTTACATATGTTATCTCATGTGAGTCTTATAAAATTCTTAAAAGTGCTATTATGATTTCTTTTTTTTTTTTACTAATAAATAAATTGAAGCTTAGAAAGATAAAATAATTTGCCTTGAGTCTCACAGCTATTCAATGTTTCAGGTGGTGGAATTTGAATCCAAATCTTCCTGACTCCAAGTGACTACTTCACAAAGTAAAAAAAAAAATTCTGAAAAAATATTTTGATGATTCCAAGCCATACTGTCACATACCCTTTTAGAATGGAGGCAAAATAATTTTCTAGCTTTAAGTCAATAAAGGTATTCTCTTCAAACTCTACCCTGAACATTAGTTAATAAACTCTTGGCTATCTGGCATAAGAATGCCCCAGGGATACAAGAGGATGGGTGATTAGTAGTTTGAACTTATACCTGTCTTTTGTTTTAAACAACTGCTTTATTGACTTTCACTAAAGGGTTAGGTGTGGGAGACATTTTGGTATTTTTTTGTTTCCTATTCAATCTGCTATTTCTAGCATGAGCTTTTTGGAAGGAATTGAGTATATGTTGGAAATGCTTCCCACTCTACCTTAAATTCTGAAAAAAATATTCACAAGTATAGGAACCATTAAGAACAGAGGCACAGGAATAGGTACCCAAGGGAAAATTAAGGAGAAAATCTATTTTGGTTGTACTGAAGAATGGAGTAATATAAAATACCAAATAACAAATATATTTAAGTACTTTGCAAACTTTAAAATTCTATACAAATGCTAGCTATTATCATTATCTTCCTCATCATATATTATTGTAATATTTTATTATATAAGATTATTATAACACTATGATTCTAAATTATTATGTTTCTATTTTTTGTTTTATCATTTTTTCAGTTCTATCTGACTTTGTAACACTATTTGGGTTTTTTGGCAAAGATACTAAAATAGTTTCCCATTTTTTTCTCCAACTCATTTTACAGTTGGGGAAACTAAGGCAAACAGGATTAAGTGACTAGTTCAGTCACATAGCTAGTAAGTATGTGTGGCTAGATTCAGGAAGATGAATCTTCTTTACACCAGAACTGGCATTCTATGCACTGTGCCATCTAGATACCTTTTTTATTATATAAGACTAGAAAACAGGTTGTAGAAAGACTTGAAGACTTAGTTAAGAGGTGAAAATTCAACAGATAATAAGAGGTATTAAAGATTTTTGAGTGAAGGAAGAAAACAAGCAGATATATGTATAAGGAAGATCTACTGTAAAGGATAGATTGGGAAGGAAAGAGAATATCGTGGGAGAAGATGGTGAGGGAGGTAAAGTTAGCTTATTAAAATAGTTTAACAATATAGCATTTTCACTTTTTTTGCTGTTTATTTTCATTTTGTCTTTTCTCATTTTTTCCCTTTCTGATCTGATTTTCCTTGTACAGTATAATAATTATGTAAATATGCAAACATATATTAGATTTAACATATTTGACATGTTTAACAAAAAATAAATAAATGAAGTTATAAAAAATAAAATTAGATAGTCTAGTAAAATCATAATAAGAACCTAGACTAGAAACATAATAGTCTAGTAAGATCATAATAAAAACCTAGACTGCAGGTGTGACAGTGGAATGGAAAGGTCAGGATAGATGTAAGAGATATTACAGAGAAA
>JAJPUD010006660.1:0-17217 GCA_023553655.1 Myrmecobius fasciatus | reverse complement strand
GGAAAACTTGGAGACAGTGCTTAAACTCAGATTTTCCTGACTCCAAGTCTGATGTCCACAACCTAATTACCAACAGATTTATAGAACTATGGTGTTAGAGGTGTAGAAGGAACCTTAGAGGTTCCCTAGTCCATTCTCTTCGTTTCATAATTGATGAAAATGAGATCCAGATTGGTTGTCAATAGTCCAAAGTCATACAAGGAATAGGTGGGATTTGAACTAAGGTCCAAGTTCATCACCCATTCCACTGCACCATATTAACTCCCTTAAACAATTAAAAACAAAGTACATTCTATATATCAAGAACTCTGCTAGATCTTGTGGATACAAAGAAAAAACAGAGAATAATCCACAAAAACAACACCAAAGAGGGAAACTGAATGAAGGTTTTACCGCTGAAAAAGAAGGGGAAGGAAGTTTTGGGAAGGAAAGTAAAAATTTGAATTTTGGATATGTGATTATAGGTTCATAGATTCAGAGCTGGAAAGGAACTCATAGATCTGAGTCCAATAGGCCCACTTTATCAATGAGAAAACGGAGATAGTAAATGACTTGCTCAGTCATGTAAATAAGTAGGAGAGCCAGGATTTCAGTCAGTAAAAAAAAAAAGTCAAAAAAAAAAAAAAAGAAACAAACAAACAAAAAAACATTTATTAAGCACTTATCTGGTGCTAGCCATAAAATATACAAAAAAGAAGCAAAAGTCAGTCCCTGCCTTGGAGGAGTTCACAATCTAATGGGAGGGATACAATAAGAAAAAACTACAAACAAGTTATGTACAGGATGAACAGGAAATAAATAGCTGAGGGAAGGGCCTAGAGTTCAGAGAGGTTGGGAAAGGTGTCCTGGGATTTTAGTTGGACATGAAGGAAGTCAGAGAAGCCAGGAAAGGGAGACAAAGAGGGACAGTGTTCAGGCCTGGGACAAATCAGAGGAAACACCTAGAGCTGAGAAATGGAGTGTCTTGCTCATGGAACAGCAAGCAGGTCAGTGAGCTAGATTAAAGAGTTCAGGATGGCTCCAATGATCTTATGATGGAGAGAGCCATCCACACCCAGAGAGAGGACTGTGGGAACCGAGTGGGGAAACCAACATAACATTCTCACTCCTTTTGTTGTTGTTTGCCTGCATTTTTTTTCTCATTTTTTTTTCTTTTTGGTCTGATTTTTCTTGTGCAGCAAGTTAATTGTATAATTGTGTATACATATATTGGATTTAATTATATTTTTAACATATATTGGATTACTTGCCTAGAGGAAAGGGTAGGGGGAAGGAAGGGAAAAATTTGGAACACTAGGTTTGGCAAGGATCAAGGTTGAAAAATTATCCATGTATATGTCTTGAAAATAAAAAGCTGTAATAAAAAAATAAAGAGTTCATGATGGGAGTTCATAGAGGATACTGTATAGGGGAAGGTGGATGATGAAGGGCTTTGAACACCAAACAGGGCATTTTGTATTTCATCTTGGAGGGTCAGGAGTCATTGGAATTTATTCTTTCTAGGAGGAATCAGGCAATGTGCTCTGAGAACTTTAAAGAAAGTCAGTGGGTAAATTTAGAGCCTAATATCACTGGCCACCTCTAATAAAAGTCCTCAGGCCAAACAAAAGGGCTTTGTGGGACCTGCTGGCCTTTTACCAAAAGGAAGCGGCTGCCATTTTGGATTCTCTCCTCCAGGGAATTCCTGCAGCTGCTCTGAAGGGCTGGGCTCTATTTTGTTACTGAATGCCTCCAAAATCAAAGCCTGTGAAAGCTTTCCAAATAGCTCCTGGGAAGCACGTTTGCTTTTGAAGTTTTTCATTTTCCCTCTCAGCTCTTGTAAGTAGAATTGAGTATAAAGAATGATGTTCTTGCACTAGCCAGGCTTAATCTATAAACCTGACTTTCCAGGTAATGACTTTACAGAGCAGTGGGCAAGCCTGAAAGGTAACAAACACACCTGTACAGCTGCAATACAAGTTCCTGATGAAGCTGGGGAAAGAGCCCACGAATAGGCTGACTGAAAACGTGGCTCTAACACCATTTTTATGGGCCTCACTTTTTCCATATCTCAAAGGATAATGTCCCTCACCAGATACGGATTCTAAAGTCTCTGATGGTTCAAGTTAAAAGCACTCTCTGAGAGCATATTCTGCTTTTATATAATTCACTATATTTTGGTTGGCAAAATGCTTTACATCCATCATTACCCTGTTTGATCCTCACAACCTGGGAGGTGGGTACGATTATTATCCCAACATTTAGCAAACATTGATTAAACAACTACTATGTGTAAGGCTTAGGGGTTACAAAGATGAAATGTTCCACTCGCTGCTCTTATTGCAGGAGCAGTGAATGCAGAAAAGTATATAATATAAGGTAAGATGTGATAAATACAAATGAGGAATCTATACCTTTTGTCAATTATTTTGACACTAATCTCCTTTGATAGAAGATAAGCTCCTTGAAGGTAGGAATTATTTCTTTTTTATCTTTGTATCACTAGTGTCTGGCACTTAATAGATGTTCAATAAATTACTTGTTATTTGATTGACAATCTCTTGTAAACTGGGCAGAAAGTGGAACACCAGTAGAAGTCAGCAGATGTGAGTTGTAGATCACTAAATTATTACATACATTCAAACTCACAATCTCACAATCTCAGTGCCTCAGCTGTCTTATTTATAAAACAGGGATAATAATCTCTGCCTTCCTCTCAGTTGTTTTGAAAATTAAAAGAGATATGAGTATAAAGGTTTTTTTTTTAACATAAACATAAGTGGTGTTATGATTTGTCAATTAGGAGTCATGGATTTGACAATCAAGAAAAATAAATTTCAGTTGCAAAATTACAGCCACAAATCTAAATGGCATGCAACTCTATTTTATAACAGTGACTTAGATACAAACATGATCAACTATAATTTCATCACATATTTAAATACTTTACACATTTGTCATCTTTCTCTTATATGTCTCTCTTGATGACAAATAAACTACCAACTACAGCAAGCTACTTACTTCCAGATAACAAGAACAAAAAAGGGATTGTATTTTTCTTCTTGTAAACATACTTTTCTTTTAATAATAATTTCATATATTACTTCTTGACTGATTGATGCACATTCAATTAAAACCTCTTGTTGGTCAACTATACGTTTATATTTGAGCAGTAAAGCAATCTTGAAGATTATTTGGATATTATGTTTAAAATTAACACTAATATTGCAATTTTAAATGTGATGTCAAAATTAATAACATTTTGGTAATATTTAATACATAATAAATGGCTTCAGATTGAATCCTTAAGGATTTCTATTTCTGAAAATAATGAGCACTGTGTCATCCATGGGCAGAAATCCAAGAACTAGTCTTCTCTGAGGCAAAGGATAGAACTGAAGAATCGTGCTTGAATATAAAAGTACCATAAATTGGAAGGATTGAGAGGCTTTTTAGGCACTTGTGACTCAGATCCTAAAGAGATTGCTTGAATCACCTAGCTGCAGGCTCAAACAGTCCTTGTTTTGCTAGATACATACTGCATTACCCCAACAAGATCTCCTTTCTTGTGAGGAAGCAACCCAAAATTAAGGAACATAAAAGTTAGAAAACAAGGTTGTAGCTTCTGTTTTTTAAAAAAAATAAGGCAAAAACTTGTGACATCAATTTGAAATCCTTCATGGTTTGACAGAACCTGTGAAGGCTTGTATTCTGTTGGCAGAATTTTTGAGAACTCAGGGTCACTTTTGGATAGTGGCAAGTTGAGACACTCTAGGAGGGTTTCATGGGACCAACCTACTCTTAGAAAATGGCTTAATACTTCAAAACAAAAAGGCCCCTGAGGTCCTTTTCAACACTGCTATTTCTGTGTGTATCACTCTTCGGTCTCTCTAGTGTTTGTCAATGACCTTATCAATGACCTGATATGATGATACATGGAACTTCCTTGATTTAAGAAACCTTGCTTCTCTTGTGGCGGGCTGCCTTTGCTCTGGAGCTACCACTTAGACTTTGTCTCAGTTCTTTCAACTGTAAAATGGAGATAATAACAGTCCCTCCCTTCCAAGGCTGTTGTGAGGCTCATATAAGATTATATTTGTAAAGAATTTAACACAGTGCCTTTAATATAGTAGGTGCTTAATAAATGTTTGCTTTGTTTCCATATATATATATGTATTTATATTTCCCATAAATATATATATACTATAAATATATATGTATATATGTATATATATATATATTTCCCATAAATAGCTTGTCTGTACAGTTATTTATTTGTAGGGACTCTCTTTTATTGTTTCTCTATATCCCCAGCACTTAGCACAGGACCACCCTGACTGCCCCAATAGTCTCCCCTATCTCCTCTGGAGTTTTATTTTAGATGACTACAATCAATAAGCACTTATTAAACATCGACTAAACACTAGGTACTATGTTAAGTTATGCAGTGTGTGAATGGAATATACTCCCCTTTGCTTCTTTCATTCAAATAGTTTCTGGATTCCTACCTTCTTACTAAACTTTTTTTGGCTAACTAGGAAAGATGCACTGGTTTTTATTGGATTCAATGCTGCCTAATTAACTCAACAAACATTTAATAAACTGCTCACTATGAGTGTAGCACCATGCTAGGATTGAGGAGACAGATAAAAATAAAACTATATCTGATCTCAAGAACTTACATGCTCTCCCACTCTCATGCCTTTTTCTAAGAATTCTCAGAGCTGGCTCTTCCTTCTATTTGAAGATTTTCCTAATCTTCCCAAAATCCCTATTTACTCCCCTCTCAAAACTACATTGAATTTTTTGGAGGCATATACTTAAATATGCACATCTTTCCCTTAACAGGATATAAATTCTTTGAGGGAAGAGACTATTTCATTTTTTTTTATTGTATCCCAGTGCCTGGCACATAGCTGACACTAAATAAATGCCCACTGATTTGAATGGTTGATTGCCTAGTCAAAAGTCACAATTTTCTCTTTTCCTAGCTACCCACAAAATAATTTACCCTTTGTTTATGTTAAATACAAAGCAGTTATGTTTGTTCAACATCTGTACAGTTGTCTGAGTGTTGCTATGTTCCTTAAACCCAGAACTCTACTATGCTCTCCACAATGATTACTATGTGTTGTTACTACTTGGATGACATGGATCCCATCCTTTTCACGTCCTCCACATGATATCCAGTCCTACTTTAATGCATGTAATTCAACAAACATATATTAAGCTCCTTCTATACACAAGACCATATGTTAAGAATAGAAAGAGAGATAAATCAGAGACATAATAATCAAAATAAAACAACAATAATGATAATTAGCATTTTAAATAATAATGAAAATAAAACAATAAATTAACATTTCTTATAATAATGAAAATAAAACAATAATAATAATTAGCATTTCTAATAATAACAAAAATAAAATAATAACAATAATGATAATTAGCATTGAGGTTGCCAAAGCACTTCATAGATATCATCTCATTTGATCTTCCCAACAATTATTGCTTTAGGTGCTAGTATTATCTGCATTTAAAGTGATTTGCCCATGGTGATATTGCTAGTAAGGCAAGGTAATTGCAATCAAGAAGTCAAGGAAAGGGACATTAGGGAGATGACAGGATTTCAGATTTAGGGATCAAGGAATCTTCAAGATCTTGGAGTCATTTTATAGCTGAGGAAACTGAGGTCCAGAGATGATAAATGAATTGCCAAAAGTCCAAGATTTATTAAATAATAGAACTGGGTCATATGACTCCATACTTAGAATTACTATCCATATGCCAATTTAACCCAGCCTGCCAGGATGGGAGCAACCAGACAACACGGTATAAGGAATGGCAAGGAGGAATAAAATCTTTCCTGATCCCCTCAACTACTACCTTATATCTAGCTATTTTGTAAATGTTTGCATTAATTCTCTTTATAGCTATAGGTACTTTCCACTAATTGCCTCAGTTAGAATGTAAGTTTCTTACAAGGAGGGATGGTTCCATTCATTGCATTTGGTTCCCCAGTGCTTACTATGTGATCAAAGGCAAGATCAATATTCGACAATAATGTATGAAGTGCTTCTTATGCAGCAGACACTGCATGAGATTAGGGATGTGGATGAAGAATCGAATATAACTGAAGCATACACACTGTCCAGGGATGCCATTGAGTAGTAGGATCAGGAGCACAACGCTTTTGGAGACCTGTTGAGAGCCTGTGTTCTCAAAGCACTATTTCCTCATGCATTTTAGTGATAACAGTACATTTGAGTAAAGAATGCAAGCTGGAAACATCCAGAAACCATGGGTTGAGCTTATGAATCAACCTCATTGTCTCCATACAAAAAGCTAGCTCACTGCCTGCACAAATGCTTTTATGTAGCCCATTGTAACCCGAACTGGCCTTTGGACATAGAATTATCTGGGCTTTTAGGGATAAGTCTCATCATGAATGCTGTTTAAAAATCAATTAAATGAGCGTGAGCTATGAGCTAGCTACGGCATGTCTGGTTTGCAATTAAACACCACTTCCCATGGCTTGCCAACACCGCCAGTCATCCTGCCTGCAATGCAAATGAGTTACACTGTGGGCTGGGGGGAGACGGAGAGAAACATTTAGTTCTAAAATCGGGTTAATTTGGGGTTTTCCTCAAGGCAAAAGACAAAAAGCACTCATAAAAAAGGCCAGGACATTCATAACTGAAGTCAAAGCTGCATTTCATTTAGAGCTTAGTGAAAATAATGATGTATTTTTTTTCCCATCCAGCTTCACGGACCCTTGAAAATCAAGGGTCCCCAGATTGAGAACTGCTCCAGAGGAGTTAACTCCTTAACCCTAGCTTGTTCTCTCCTCTGACAACAGCTTTCTTGTTCTTCCCCAAGCGTTCCTTCCTCCCTGGCTGTCCACTATGGCTGTCCACTACGGCACACCTCTGACTGTGTAGAATTGGACTAGGGAGAGCCTAGAAGCCATTAGGAAGCTGCAGGAATAACCAACGTAAGAAGAAAAGAAGGAGCAGAAAGGAGAAAGGGTTAAAACTCATATGATTTGGAAACTTATTGGATATGAGGAGATAAAGGCGCAGGAGGAGCCAAAAATGGCAGCTATTTCTAGACTATATGAAGAGGGAAGGGAAGTTAGGGGGAAAGCTGATTTGGAAGAAAGAACATTAAGTTTGGTTTGGGACATGCTGAATTGAGTTGGAAATGCTGATAGGACATTCAGGGAGAAGGGTTAAGAAAGCAGTGGAAAATAGGGAGAAGAAACTAAAAGTTTGGAAGAGGACATAATTTTAATTACTCCTACGATGACTTTAATATAAGCTTTTTAAAAAAGTGTATGTAGTATAAACTGCTGTTGAATGAAGTGAGCAGATCCATGAGAACATGTACACAGTAGCAGCTTGTTGTTTGTGTGACTGTGTGATGATCAACTATGATAGACTTAGCTCTTCTCAGCAATACAGTGATCCAACACAATTCCAGTAGACTTGGGATGGAAAATGCCATCTGTCTCCAGACAAAGAACCATGGAGACTGAATGCGGATTGAAGCATTCTATTTTCACCTCTCTTTGTTTTTTTCTTTCTCTTGGTTTTTCCCTTTTTTCTGATGTCTTTCACAACATGCCTAATATAGAGATATGTTTAAAATGATTGTCCATGTATAACTATATCAGATTGCTTATGTATGCTATATATTGCTTAGTATATTATATACATGTTGTTACATTACATTATATTACATTATATACATATAATAGTATGCTTAGCATACTGTATTATATATTGTATTATATACAGTGTAGATGTTTTATATATAGTATATACATATACAATGTAGACATTATATGTTTGTATAATTATACACACATATATGTATATATACACAAATGTATGTATAAAAATATACACATGTGTGTGTTTGTATATGTGTGTTTGGAATAGTTCTTCCATAATCTGCTTCTTGGTTTCAGTATGCTGTCAAAATATTCCTAGATATAGATTATAAAGTTAAACATATCTATTTAATAATTCTTTCCAACTCCAAAATTCTAAGATTCTTTTGTACTTGTGTCCAAATTTTGTTGACAGTTCTCAGGCCACTTGTATAAGCCATCCTTTCTTTATCTCTTTCTTTCAGGTTCCCCCCGTCCCAAGCACAGAGCTCTTACGGATACTATCCTTTTGCAAAAGTAAGAAACTATAGGTACAGAACACTGTATTAATTGCCAGGCTTGGTCGACATGTTGGTTAGTTAGTTATTCATTTTCTTTTTGTTATATTTTGCTTTGGGTGCTACTTGGGAAGCAGAGGAGAAAGGGGTATATTTAGAAATGAAAATGATATAAAAACAAAAGATAGAAAAATAAATTAAAATGGCCAGCTAGGTACTGCAGTGGATAGAGCACCAGCCCTGAAGTCAGGAGGACCTGAGTTCAAATCTGGCCTCAGACACCAGCACTTTCTAGATGTGTGACCCTGGGCAAGTCACTTAACCCCAATTGCCTTAGCAAAATAAATAAATAAAATTAAGACATGTAATTGAAAAGGTATGTGAAGCAATGTGGAATATTGTATAGATAGAGAGCTGACCTAAAAGCCAAGATTTGAATCTTGCCTCTGACATATATTGGTTAAGTGACCCTGGGTAAGCCACTTAATCTCTAAATTCTAAGAAATTCTGGGGTTATGAATTTTCAGAAAAGTGGAAGTTTCTTCATCTATAGGATCTCCAGACCAATGACATTACAGCTCTAGTCCCCATTCCTATTGCTGAAGGGTACTTTATTCTTCTACTTCCATCTTTGCAGTAACACAGAACAAGCACACTCCAGACAATTATTAACAGCAGCAATTGTCCTTCCTTCTTTATTTACGTTGAGTCATTTGGATCCAGAGCCAACACTGGCCAATCTAGGAACTAATTTACCTGAAGGACTCAGTCTGGATATGTTAGCATACCTTCAGTGAAGCCATAAAGAGTGAAATGACACTCAAAATTGGCTATATTAGGAATTTTTTGTTTATGACCAAATGAAACACTTTTTTTTGTTTGTTTGGGGTATTTTTGTTTTATTTTGTTCTGGGTTCCAGCAATCCTCATTCTTAGGGAAAAAACCAAAACAAAACCAGATTTTAGTTCTAAGAATGGGAACATGTAAGCTCATCTCTTCAACAATTTTGCTGAGGGAGATGGGGCAGGATGTCACGACTCACCACAGATAGATAAATGACCCCCTTTTTTAGAAAGAAAATTGGATTTTAAAATTACTTATAGAAAAAGAGATAAAGCAGCTCTCTCAAAGTCACGCTTTGTGACTGAAGTGTGAAGGATGAATTCTAAACAGCAAGCTACATTTCTCTCTGAATAACATGCCTTTCCCAAAGAAAAAGCAAAAGTGGAACCTGGCCCAAAGTATTTTTTATTCTACTTGAAAAGGAGACATTTGAAAAATTGTTGAAAACACCTGAAACAAAGCTCTTTTGGGCAATCCCATCCATTGCCTCTGGGAGTGGTTGTTTTTTTAAACTGAAGAGATTAGAAAGAAAAGATTTAGGAGGAGAAAAACCTAATTAAATTGGCACAGATTCCAACACTCTGAACAGATGCACTTAATAAAAAAAGGAATTAAATGAAAAATGAGGATATGCTGGCTGGTCTGTACATAAATTACCTTTTCAGGAACACAGAAATTGCTATAGGGCCAGCTTGGACAGCTTCAAACACTTCTAGCTAATGCATTTGTTCCATTTAAATTGAATGTTGATTAAATTGGACAAGCTACTGTATTTATTTCAAGGATAACACATCAAAGCATGGTCAGGAGTAAATCACGACAAAACATCCATCCTGGTGTCTGGTTTAAACAAAATGATACAGGAGCTGAAAGGATGAGATCAAGGATGTGAATGAACATGAATAACTCCTCAGATGTCCTTATCCAATCATAGCAACTCTAGCTTCCCCCACTCCCACTGGACAATGTCTACTCCATCTCCACTCCAATCTCCTCACTTCTAGAAACTTTCCATTTTGTCTGCATCAGCCCTCTCCATTTTAACAGCATTTTGCTTTTCCACAACAGGACAGTCTTTTCTACCACTGGGGTTTTAGCTAGTCTAGCCCAGCTAATTTGTCCCTTGAAATGAAAGAAAAACCTTTATTCCTCTGCTCATGACGAAAGCAGGAGTGAGTCTTCCTACCTGACAGAATCTTATGGCTGGCCTGTTGTTTCATAGTGCGTTAGCAACTACTCCAGTTATCATCCGATTAATGCCAATTAGCAAATTTCCCCATTAATTAGCCAAGGCATCATCAATACCCTTCCTTAATTTTCCATGCCCATTATTCTGTGTTTTTGGGGGGTTTTTTGGTTTTGGGTTCCCTCCCCCCCCCAACGCTGACTTCCTAGATGATCTATCAAGGGTTAGACCCTACCTACATTATTGTAGAAAGCAAGCTGGGCAGCTAGGTGGCGCCCTAGTGCCAGGCCCAGAGTCTAGACTCATCTTCCCTAGTTCAAACCTGACCTCACACACTTGTGGGATCCAGGAGGATCTGAGTTCAAATCTTAGCTCAGACCCTTACTAGCTAGGAAAGTCACAATCTCCCCAGTCTCAGTTTCAGCATCCTTCTTTATAAAATGGGGTGAATAATAACATCTACTTTACAAGATTATTATGAAGATCAAATGAAATAATCTGCATAAGGTATTTTGCACATCTTAAAGCATTACATAAACATTGGCTATTATTTATTTTTCTTGTTGTTGGGCATTTCAGTTACTTCCAACTCTCTGTGATTCCATTTAGGGTTTTCTTGGCAAAGACACTGGAATGGCTGGCCATTTCCTTCTCCAGCTCATTTAACAGATGAAGAAACTGAGGGAAACCCAGGATCACCCAGCTAGTCAGTGTCTGAGGTCAGATTTGAACTCAGGATCTCCTGAATCCAGTGTCTTGCTTATGCACTGTACCACTTACATGCTCCTTTATTTATTACTGTATAAGAATTTGTGAGGCAGAGTGATATAGTGGATAATCAGGGAAACTTGGGTTCAAGAACTACCTCTCCTATAAATAACTCCACCACCCTGGGCAAGAGACTTAATCACTCAGTGCCCTAAGCAACTCTGTAAGAACTTTTACTTCTTGCACAAGTAGGCACCTGCACAGGTAGGAGTTATCTCCCTGGAAATTCCCAATGCCAAGGAAATCCAGGATCTAGTCTGACATGGCTATAACTTCATAAGAGCCAAACAGAAAGGCCTTTTTTTATCCTCATCCTTCCTGAACTCTGTATAGTCTTTGACCTGGTCAATCATCTTCTTCTGGACACTCTACTTCCTAGGTTTTCAAATATTGCTCCCATCTGGTTCTCCTCCTAACAAATGAATGTTCCTTCTCTGCCTCTTGCTAGATCTCCATCTCCAATAATCATGAATATACCCCAAGAATCTGTCCTAAGTCCTCCACTCTTTCCCCCTTATATCATCTTACTTGGCTATTTCATTAGTTCCCATGAATTAAATGATCTCTCTTCTGATGATTCCCAAATCCACATATTTAGCCTTAATATCTCCCAAGCTCCAGTCCTACCAGCACCAGAACTATACATAATATGGATGTTTAAAAAATTTCTGACAAATCAATGAATAAAATGCCCAACAGGCTATGTGGTCAGCTAAAAAGAAGCAAAAGAAAAAAAGACTAATTAATCACTATAGCTCACATTCACATTGTCTTGTTAAGATTTGCTAAGTACTTTACATGCACAATCTCATTTAAAAATTATATTTCCTTTAACATTTCCTAGTTTTGTGATTCTGGGTGAGTTATCTAACTTTAATTACCTCACACGCATACACACACAAAAGAAAGAAAAGAAAAGAAAAAGAAAAATTGTATTTCCCTCACTTTTTTGTTTCTTATGAGGATCTCAGGAAAGCACAGATTCAAGAACTAGAGCAAAATTGGAATTCTGGGAAACAAAGGAAAGACCAATTCAACAGAGAATAATGAGGGGCTTGGCTGCTCTTCTTGAATACAGGCACTAGTTACTCTAAGAGAAAAAGAGCATTTGGATGCTAGAAATGGCAGGCCAGAATCTATTTCTGCACATGTTGTATTCAGTGAGTGGATTCTTTCCAAAAGCATTTCCCAGACAGGCTTATGGACAATGTTTAACAATCAACACTTTCCCACTTTAGCTCACAATACTCCTGCTCATTTTTCTGTTACTCTAGTTCTTTGTACCCCTAGGAGTATATACTTACTGCAAAAATCAAAGTAAGTAATTAGCATGAGCAAACTTTTACTGGGAGATGGGTATACTGATAATTTTAGTCAAACATTGATGTGGCAGGGTTGTTTCTGGTAGGTAATATTAGTATATGATTGATAAATGTTAACCAGAAATCCAGACATAAGAGTTAATGTGTGACAGCTTTCTTCATACTTTTTAACTCAGAGATCCCACTGCTAGTTACCCTAAAAGGTCAAAGGAAAAAAGTACCCTCCCCTCCCACCACTTCAAAATATTTCTAGAAGAACTTTTTGTCTGGACAAAGAACTAGAAATAAAATGGATGTCCACAAATTGGCAAACTGAAACATTATGGTATATAATAATTACAAGAGTAGTTAGCATTCATAAAATGTTTTAAGGTTTGCAAAATGACTTTAAAATGTTGTCTCATGTAATCCTTACAACTAGTTATAAAAATAGTGCTATTATTATCCCCATTTTACAGGCAAGGAAATAGAGGCAGACAGTGGTTGTCTGATTTGCCTAGGGTCAAAGTGTTTAAGGCTAGGTGACTCCAGGACAGGAACTTCATACACTGTACCACATAGTTGAAAATTACTTATGCCATCAGATCAATCAACAAACATTTATTAATAAGAATTAACATTGAATATGATAATGAAGACGTATTTGAACTGATACAAATAAGGTTAGAAGAACCAGGAAAAAGAGATATAACATAAATGGAAAGAATAACAAAAAATACAACTGAATGATTTGTCATCATAATGGCCAACCTTGATCCTAACAAAGAGAAGAGAAAATGTGCCTCCAAATCTTCTTTGTAGACGTAAGGAAATCACAGGTGGAATATTATATATAACCAGACTCCAATGTGTGTGTGTATGGGAAAAGCAGCTCAGTGCTAAAGTAGACACAGCTCTGGGCTGGGGATGAAGATAAACCTAAATTCAAATCCTGTCTCCGATACTCAGTGTTTGTATGACTTTGACCAATCTCTTAACTATTCTCAGTCTTAGTAAAAGAAGGATAAGAATAGCACCTACTTTGTAAGTGATGCTCAAATAAGATATGTGTAAAGCACTTTGCAAGCCTTAAAGTGCTATATAAATACTACTTATTTATAATAGTAGTCATTTTCTTGAACTTTTTTTCTTTCTGTTTTTGTTCTTTGTGATAGCAATAGTCCAGTAGATAGGTGGGAGGAAGGGACATATTTGGAATTAAAAATAATGTAAAAATAAAAAATGTCATTATGTTTTTTCATGTATACTGAAAGAAAAAAAAATGGCTGATTTTACCTTGTACTGTTGAGAAGCTTCAAAAAGGTACTCACCGGTATTTAAGTAATTCTGGAGAGTATTTTGATTTTGCTTTGAAAATCACCTGTAAAGGACAGAAAAATGAAATCATGTCAGTGTACAGCAACAGACACTAATGACATCCACTGGAATTTCATAATATATATTATATTTATATGTATTATATTTATTTCCTATATATATGCATATATATATTAATGTGAATTTTGAGACATTTGAGAAACCCATAGCTTGTTTGGCTAAATTTTGTGAGGTAACTGAGTATTTTAGGCTAAACATTTTATACCCAGAAATTATAAAAACAAAATTTTGAGTGAATTATAGGTTGACAACTTCTCTTTTATTTTATGATTTCAAATTTATTGTGTGCTTTCTGTGAGTCAGATTCTACTGTTGACCTGATCTCAAAATGCTCACTGACCTAAGTGGATTCAATAGTGGGCATTAAACTAGCGTGGGAATTTCAGGCTGTTGTTATTTCAATGTGATTTAACTGTCTGTCGACACATTCTTCACTCCTCACAGCACATTTTGAAACAACAAAAATCTTCCTGACTTCAGTGCCCTTAAAGCAGATTGTTTTCTTTGGGAAAAACATAAGCTCTGTCTGGTTCTTAAGCTATAATTGTATTTCCATATGTCAAATCTACAAAAAAAAAATAAGTTTAATTAATTAAATTTATTGATTAATATAGTGCTTTGACATTTGCAAAACATTTCATATATATGATCAAATGAGATTATGTATATATATACACACACACATACATATGTGTGTATATATATATATAATCACATTTGATCCTCACAAAACTCTGTTCAGTAGGTGCTGTTATTATTCCTATATTACAGAGAAGGAGACTAAGACTGAGACATTAAGAAAATTGCTCAGGATATACAATTAGTGAGTATTTGAAGTATGCAGAACTCCACTCTACTGCTCGATCCATTATACAACACTGTCTCTTGATACTATATTTAGGAATTTCCCTATACTTTTTTATTTGGGATCTGAGGCGCTGATTATTGTTGTTGTTTTTCCTTCCTTTGAAGAGGACCATGATATAATAATTGGATTTCAGTGAGGGAGGACTGTCACCTGTTTCACTTTCCCCTCCAGAGCCATCTGGGTCCAGTGACCAGAGAGAGATCAGGACGACTGGAAAAGGCCCTGGATGAAGAAGCATGCCTCATATAGCCCACTTTGTTCAGTTGTTTCAAACACACTGGACTGGTCATGAATGCATCTGAAGTTTTCTTGGGAAAGATACTGGAGGATTTGACAGTGGAGGAAACTGAGGCAGACTAGGATCACTCAATCTAGTAAGTGTCCCTCCTTCTATTAATGTTATCCTCCAGGTCTGAAACTGGGGATCACCATTAATTCTTCCTTGTCATGCATCACTGAGCTAAAATGCTCCTCAGGAGCCATCTACTCCAACTTGTATCTGAGCAAGAATTCTCCCAAGCCACAAAGCCAATCAAATGCCAAGTCAGTCATTTCTATCTCTATAATCTCGCCTTAAAGCTCCCTCCTCTCTTCCCACGACATCCACCTGAGTCTTCATCCCTTCTCAGCTACACTATGGCAAAAACTCCATGAGAGTTTCCATAATCCTGCCTGAGCAGTCCTCCTAATGATCTGCTACTTTATTCTAGTCAAAAACCTTCAGCAACTCCCCATTTGTTGCTTAATGAGGTATCAGCTCCTGACCCTAGTGTTCAGAGCTCTGCCAGCTTGCCCATCTATTCTCCTTTGAGGAAGCCCACTCAGATCCCCCTCTTCCTTCTCATCCTGCCCTCTCATCTTCATGGCTTTGCTCACAGAGATCTCCAAGACTGGGAGGACTTCTCCAAGCCACCATCTATTTATTTATATCTCTCCCTTCCTTTCAGGCCCAACTCAAATACCTACTTTATGAGGTCTTTCCTGAAACCCCTTCCGTCCCTATACCCAGAGAAAAGTAAACTTCTCTAAAATTTCCTAGAACACTTTGCTTTGGACACTTGTATACTTTTCTCACTTGCCTTTGTGTCTTACTTTTCTTTGGAAAACTGACTTTTTTTCCCCCAAGGCAAAATGCCAAAATTACTGTCAGAAAAAAATCCAAGTGAGCCTGTAAAATCTAAGTGTCTTCATCAAACTGCATATTGTATTATTATATGGATATTGTTATCTATGTATATTTACATGCATGTATATATTTTATATCTACATTACATACAATGATATATTGTTAATCTCTGCTTTGTAGTATAGTTTGAGATCTGGTACTTTTTGGCACCCATCCCCTACTTTTTTTCATTACTTCTCTTAAGAGTCTTTCTTTCCCCTACCAAATGAATTTCATGTCTAGTTTTATGAAGTAATCTTTTGGTACTTGCATGTAAGAATTACAGGACAGATTTAAAATTCCTTGTGAGCAGGAAAGAGTTCATATTTATCTTTGGATTCCTACTACCAAGTATAATACTTAGGGCCAAAAGAGCATAGATTTAGGTCCAAAAAACCCTTAAAGGTTATTGAATTCAATCCTCTCATTTTATAGGTGTCAGAAAACCAATGCCCAGAGAGTTTGTGTTTTGCTCAACATTACACAGATAGCAAATAGAAGAACCAATTGATTACTCAATCAATCAACCAACAAGCACTTAGTAAATTCTTATTATGTGCCAGGCACTGTGCTAGGTTCTGGCTATAAAAAGTAAAAAATGAAACAATCCCTGCTTTCAAAGAGCTTTTATTCCATCAGGGACAATATATACACATATATTCACATGTGAGTATATGTGTGTGGTGGGTGTGTAGTATATACATACACATATACATACATATATACATATGTATTTATTCTATCAGGGACAATACATACACATATACCTATAGGTATATACTATATATATAATATATATATATAGTATACAATATAATATATAATACATATAGTGTGTGTATATATACACAGACATACATACATACATATACATATGCACATATAGGCATATACAAATAAATATAAGGGGTTTTTTGGTATTTTTCTTTTTGGTAGAGACAATAGCAGCTGATTTTTTTGGTTTTCTAATTTTTTTCTAAATGCATTGTCAGTTCACAGACCCCCTCTTTTTCTGTTTTGTTAATATATGTTTGAGAGAGAAGCTTGAGATCCCAAAAGTCATATCTAGAAGGAATATCAGATCGAATGTCCTTAAATGTTTTGCAACAACTAATACCCTAAAGATATTTGATCATTATCAGATATTATTCAGGGTTAACTTAAAATTATGGCTTATAATGATAAATAAAAGATCTAAAGAGATTTAGGGTTCTAGTGACCTAATATTCCCAAACCTTTAATGAATCCTTAAAAGAAAAGGAAAAAAAAAACATTATCAAACAGCAAAACTGGCTTTTGGTGGTAGAGCCAATGAGTCCTACAAGTATCTTGTAGAAAAGTGAAGTAGATGAGTAAAGGACTGATGAATTGGCCCCTGGGTCAGAGTTTGGCTATATGCAGCACAGACACATGTTCCAAAGTTTTCCTAGTGCAGTAAAATAATATTCCAAAGGCTAAGAATTTCAATGCTGGAAGGAATCTTAGATCCCATTTAATCCAACCCCCTCATTTTACAGATGAGGAACACTAAGGCCT